>OY855914.1:23948471-24233471 GCA_963693305.1 Meandrina meandrites
ATTGTGCTCATGTTGTGAGGAGAAGTGAGATTTTGGTCACTATTGGTGACTCAACTAGTTGTACCATGTGTTATTTTTTAAGGGCTTGACTGACAATGCCATCAAAAACCTCGCGTTCTGCTGTCGATTACTACGGACTCTTAACCTCGCCGGATGTAACAAGGTGAGAGACAATGTGTTACTGCGTGACTAATAGGGATGCGTTACCTTGTCTCAAGGAGACAACGCTTTTCAAAATGCGTTACCTTTTGATCAACTATCGACAATATAAATTTGAAATTTCTGTTATATTCGACGTTGTAACGCCCTGGCAAATAGATCAGCGTGGGGAGAGGGGTGGGGTAGGCAAAACCTTTTTTCCACCTTAGGTAGTTTTTGCTTTGTTTCGTTTTCTCCAATTTGCCTATAAAACGATTTTTTTATTATCGCCCGCATTTTCTTTTCCCTAAAAAAAAAGATAGCTCTTCCCTTTCCTATGCAGCCATTATTTAGTTTGTCACACAATACTTCTATTCAGAGGAGAGGAGAGCTACGTGACTGGTGACCTATCCCGAGAAGATAAGAGCTACGTGACCTATCCAGAGATGTGAAGTGTTGCGTGACCTATCCAGAGAATGGAAGTGTTGCGTGACCTGTCTACCGAATAGACCTGTTGCGTGACAACTCAAGCTTTTCATCCCGTTGACCTGCCTTCTGACCATGTTTTGTCTTTGTACAGTTAACAGATTCCAGCCTTCAGTATTTATCAGGCGTCTGTCATTATATTGAGGGGTTAGATCTTTCTGGCTGCGTCCATATAACGTAAGTGACAATTATAAATTAGCTTACGGTCTGTGATATTCTGGTGAATGGGTGTAGACTGTATAAATTTCTTTTGGGCCACACACAAGTCTCGAAAAAAAACGGTTTTGTCCTTGAAGGGATTTGAGCTAATCTATGCCATTGGGCCAAGAGAGATGTATGAAGGATGCGCGGTGGCCTAATGTTTAGTGCGCTGGGGACGGGTTCGAGCTCTGGCCGGGGTAACTTCATTGTGTTCTTGGCTAAGACACTGTACTCTCGTGGTGCCTCTCTCCACCCAGGTGTATAAATGGATACCGGTGAATTGTTTGGGGCAACCTGACAGAATGCTGGGGAGTAACCTGCGATGGATAAGCCTCCCATCCAGGGGGAGTATAAATACTCCAAGCTTTTCATGCTACAGAAACCGGAGTTAAGCGCTCGGAGCTATTGAGCACCAATGTAGGAGGGAGGGGGATGGGATATATAGTGCGTGGTTGTTCGGCGCTTCCCAATTTTCCCTAATGTCTCCTCTCATTACTCCCGACCGATTTGGTAAAAGCGATGAAATGTGGCTGTATTCGTAGGCTTTCTCCTACTCCCCTCGAGTTCCCTTAGAATCCTCACCGGACGAGAAATTGTTTTCTTGACAATGTACTGAAAAGATTTCTTCGTTTCCTTTCAGAGACAAATCCTTACGTTACTTGAGGAAAGGCTGCAAGCGGCTGTCTTCCCTGACGATCCTCTATTGCAGGAATATCACAAAGTAAGCCAATAGAATCCAAGCTCTTTTCCAAGGAGTTTAAATCTATTAGTGATATGTTTACTTTTGCTTTGGTTTTACGTTCAAAAGCACGTGTAACATACGTGTGCGGTTTATTCGGCCAATCAGATGCAAAACCAAAAACATTTGTGATGTCTCACGCGACTTTCCCGCGCTTTTCATATTTTGTCGCCCTTGTCGTCCGTTGCATGTTTTCCCGCGCTTTCCACCTCGCATTTTTTCCGCTTGCGTTCTTGCGACCGGTTGCATGTTTTCCCGCGCTTGTTGCTGATAACGTGTTAACGCGCGCTTTCCACCGGTCAAATGTTTCGTGGTTTCGTGTGATAGGTTTATTTCGCCATTTGTGAAGTAAGTGTTTCAGTGTTTGGCTCTGTGATTACTTTGGTTCTAGTTTTCAATATGCTGTTCTCTCATAAGTTGTTTTCTACTATTTTGTCCTATTTAGGTCAGCGGTTCAGAAGCTCCAGATCAAATGTGCGCATGTGCTCCACAGCACTGACGATCCATCACCAGCGCTTGGATTCTAGCTGACCTGTTAATACAGCTGGCTCACGTCGATGGCCGACTCCCCTGGCCTCCCGGGTCAGCATATTTTCCTGGCTTCGCCAAAGGACCCCAAACGCGTGGCACAAGCTGAGGCATATTATATGACGTCCCGTTGAAATTTTGTTTTTAAAAAAATTAAAAATTAGTATGCAAGGTCGTTCGTGTCCAAAACGTGCTATAGAAATTGTTAATAGGCTTGAGAAATTTAATTTCTTAAATATTTAAGAATTCACTTGATTTTGTGTATATAGGAAGCTAAATTTTATTTGCAGCACATGAACAACAATCTGCAAATGTATTATTAAAAAGTATTTAAAGAAAACTTTCATTCTGAATCTGTTGTCAGATTAAGTCTTGTCTATTTGTCTTTCTGTGAGTGTCTGTCTGTCTTCCTGTCTGTCTGAATTCCCACGCTCGCGACAAATGGTCATTTCATCTTTATCATTTATTCACCGAACTTAAAATTTACCATTTCCGTTATTTATTACACATATGATGCTTTCGGCATTGCTGATCCTAGCAGTATGCAGGGCGCGTGTCACATATGAACCTAGTAAATGTTCAAGCACACCAAGAGTCTCTCGTAGCTCAGTGGTTAGTGCACCCAACTAGTATCTGGGACGCCCTGGGTTTTATTCCTGTTGGGGACTCAGAGTTTTTCTTTGTCCCACGTTCGCGACAAATGGTCATTTCATCTTTATCATTTGCTTCGTTTTGTTTGTTTGATAGACGGTTTTGATTTAACTTATAACACAAGGGCCGTGGCTAGTAACAGGCAAACCGAGGCACTTGCCTCGGTCAAATTCTTGAAATAATATTTTTTCTCATGTTCCTGTAAGAAGTTAATATGAAAGAAGTGTTTCTGTTTTTGATCACATAAAAATGGCATTTCCCGGCTTCTAAACTTTGAAATTTAACCCCTAACTTCGGAGGTTCGCGATTGCCTCGGTTATCAGAAAACCTGAAATGGTTGACTGGTAACCGGTCGTTTCGCCTCAACCGCAATTCGGTTGACTAGATTTAAATTTCCTTTGTTTAGATCTGGCCAATCAAAACATGTGTCCCCCAGGACCACCACCTGCTACAATGGTATGGCGGCACGGGGGCTGCATGATTTCGGGGCTAACCTGTCATAGACTAGATGGTCCAACCCAGGGGAATACCAAGACTACTATAATCATAGATGCCGCATGCTTCAGCAGAATTTAGAGGTAATGTGTCTATGGACACAGCTGTCATATTGCAGTGTTCTGATACTCTGCAGTTGGAACCGAGTTAGCTTTATAGTGTTTCAAAAGTGCGTCGTCCATCGCAAGCAAAAACATGGTCGCAAAGTGCCAAGATTTACAGAGAAATCCGTTTGTATATATTCCCATTTGTTTTGCAAATTACGTGAAATAAATCACAAGAAAATGGAATTTCCGCGAGAAAGACGTTATATCAGGCTACTCTCAATTTATTCATACTTTATACCTAAACTTAATGATTTAGCGTGATTTCGTAAATTCAACCCGTGAAGCAACATCTAAAAATTAGTGCATAATAGTCGAAGCTAAACAAAAGAACACAATGGAATTAGTGTGTAATACTATCTGCAAATTAAGTTGTTATTTAACGCGGGTTAAGTAAAACTGGTTTTATTAATTTTCCATAGCATCAATTTCCAGTGACACTGAAGAAAACCGTACAGCCGTATAACAAAACGAAACTGAAAACAGCTTGACACGCTCCAGCGCAACAAAGCAGAGCTATACATTACTACGTACACCGTTTATTTGCGCTGACGGCTGAAGAACATCGTCAATAGAGAGGTTAAGCATGACGTTTACGGCAAACGGCAAACGGCAAAAATCGAACTTTTGGTGTCTGATTTTAGCCGTTTGTACAATTTAGGGAAATTGTTTGCATTTACTGTGATTAAGGGATTTTTTTCCTATTTTTCGACTGGCTTTATTTAAGTGCTAAAGAAAAAGTGAGCAAAATCAGAATTATTTTTGCCGTTTGCCGTAAACGTCAACCTCTCTAATTTTCCAAACAGATCCTCGGGAGGAAGGCTCACTCTTTGCTTTGACGTTAACGGCGATGGTTAGGCCCGAAATGCATGCGTGCCAGTCAAACTGCGGATTATTTTACTGCAGGCCTGTCGCATCTTTTTCCAGCCGCGCAAGACACGTTTCAAAGAGCCTATAGGAGGCAGACAAGCAGGTTCCTTTTTAACGGGCAGCAATATTCAACATTGGACAGGGCTTTTCTTGTCCTGTTGGCCGGGCTCTTTAGTAGTTTTTTTTGTGTTTTTTCCTTTCACTAAGCAAATTTCGTAGTAGCACTGCTTGAAAACACTTTAAGTTGTGGGCTGTTTTCTTTATTTAATAGCAATTTTACAGTTCATGTATGATACCCTTTGCTTACAAAGCCATCCACAGGCCATTTGTGGATGGCTAAAAGCCACTAAACATCAGTGAAATAATGAAGTATTGTTGTCAACTCTCCTCCCTATGCCAATCCAACCCCCACCCCCGCCCCCCATCCCCCACCCAAGTGGCTTAACATTGATAGGTAAGTAATTTACAAGTTATCTTGAGGTCTCATATTTTTTAACCCAACCTTGTTTGTTTGTTTTTTCTTTTAACTCCATCCTGTACATGGGAATTATATATATTTGTAATACAAAATTATTTTACCTCAGTTCCAAGGGAATGTCTTGAATGGACACAAAAGTTACAATGGCAGTAGTTATGTATGTGTGAGATTTTGTGGCAGTCACATTAAGCACTAGTATTTTATCTAAGGGGCTATGCCATGCAATTTTTGATAAATAGATTAAAACTTTAGAATGCAGTCAAATCTGATTTATTTGTACAGACAATGAATGGGTTGCAGATTAAAGTATCCATATCAAGCAGGAGTTTTTTGCAAAAAAGAAGAAAAAATGAGTTAGAACAGAAACCAGTCTATAAAGATGAGGTCACTGTAAGAAGTGGGTACATGTATGCATAAAAGTAGTACAAGCCAACAAACTAGTACAAAAACTTGTGATAGAGTACAAAAATATCACTCTTTGAAGAATCCAACATTTGCTTAAATGGCACGGCCAGCCCTTTGAACCAAGAAATACATGTACTGTACAAAGCCTAGTGGCTTCCCCTCTACTCAAACACAGTCTTTTCTTTTAGCCTGCATCACAGAAACAGAGATTTCAAAGTTGCAAGTTTGTTAATCACTTTCCAATTCTTTGCATGTATGCAGCAAATGCTTCTTCTTTATACTGCACTGCAGCCTTGACAGGGTCTTCCGCCTGGTAGACCCCCCTGCCGACAATTATAACATCACTCCCTCTATTGACAATGACTTCCCTGGGGGTGAGATACTGTTGACCAAGCTTGTCCCCTCCGGCATTAAGCTGTACCCCCGGGGTCATGTGAATGAATTGTGGATCATCAACTAAACATGACAGGCTAATAAATCCAATGACAAAGTCTTTGTGTTTCTTTGCCATTTCTACTGCTGCTTTAGTGTATTCCCCAGTAGCAAGGGTTCCAGCTGAGCTCATCTCACCAATCAACAGGCACGCCCTACCGAGTGGTTCACCGATTTCTTTGAGGCCCTTTATGACACCATCCCCCGGCACCACATGTGCATTAACAAGGTGTGCCCACTCTGCAATATGGTACAGCCCTTTACTGTACTGATTTTTCACAGTGTTTCCAATATCAGCAAATTTCCTATCTTCAAAGATCACAAAGTTGTGCTTCTCTGCAAGCTGGTGGAGCAACTTGGAAAATTCGGGGGTGAAATCTTCAAGGATATCTACATGCGTCTTCACAATGCACACATGTGGTCCAACTTTCTCAACCAGGCTCAAAACCTCTGCACATGTCGTGAAGTCGGCGGACACAGCAAGATTTGATTTCTTCCTATGCATGATCTCGAATAGCTTCCTGGTAAGTGGGTTGGCTCCAATTTTTGCTCTAGCTTCGAAGCTGAGTTTGCTTCCTGGAGTTTCTGGTGTCTTGGCTGCAGCTAGCGATGGCTGGAACTTGTTTGCTGACAGAAACTCGTGTACTTTCACCGCCATTTCTTGATCGACCTTTCCCCTGGCTAACAGCACATCCAAGACTTCAAGAAGGGTTAATAGACTATGAAGCTTCACTCCCTGAGATTGAAGCATCTCTGCTCCACCTTGAAAACGATCTAGCAATACCACAGTGTCTGAAACACGCAATGCCACTGATGCCAGCGATTCGACGGTCTCCAAAACACTGGAACCACTTGTGACAACATCTTCGATGACTAAGCACTTGCTCTCCGGCGTAAATACTCCCTCTATCAATCGTTTCGTTCCGTATGATTTAGCTTCCTTTCTTCTCATCACCATCGGGACGTTATGGTCTACGGAGATAACAGAAGCGATCGGTAGAGCGGTGTAAGGTACACCACAAATAACCGAAAAATCCGCCTTCGACGCCGTGGCAACATTCCATAGCATATCACTAATTTGCTTCAGAATTTCTGGATATGATACTATCACACGTAAGTCAACATACACCGGGGACTGTATTCCGCTCTTCAAGGTGAAATCGCCAAATTTTATAGCATTAATGTCGTGTAACCTTTCGATCAGAAATTTCTTCTCTTCGGACGCCATGTTTGAAACGCACGTGGCCTGGGTTCAGCGGTGCAGTGATTAACGCTATCGCAGGCTCAATGCCGCCATATTGAAAATAACCTTCTTGAAGTTCTACAGGTCTTGTAAAGCTCGTTTTGAGTAAATACAGATAAAGAATGCCTTTACCTCCGGCACTCCAAGCCCGTCTGGCCAAGAGAGGAATAGTCCATAAAGGTAGTTATATTTTTAAAGGTATTTTCGAACTTAGAATTCCGTTTGGTGAGCACATGATTAGGTTGAGCAGTGCAAAATTTCAAAATAGTATCAATTGTATATGAAGGTACATAATTATCTCTCCAATAGATAAGTGTTAACAAAACAAACTAAATTATCCACTGGTTGGTGATATACCCAGAAGATATCGTTACATGTACTTCACTCAGTTCAGGAACAACCTAAGGCTAACTGTAGAATACCGGGCCACTTATTTGCATCTCATTGAATTTGAATAGTTCCTTATGTTTTTATATGCTTCGTTCCAAAAAGTGTTCAGAGATATGAAAATAAGAGGCTCGGTATTCTAAAATCGCTAATAGAGCTGTTTTGAGAAAGGTTGTCGGAAAAAAGCACATGCAACAAATGCTTAAAGGTAATCTGGGATATGATCAATACACTGTAGCTGTCAGACCTCCTTCTGTAACAAGGATGAGCTCATGCAATTAGATTAGAATTTAATGAGAGGGATTTTAGTTTTAGTTTAGTCAGCATCTGGGGGTGGGATCATGGCATGGGGTTTTGACTTACCTCACCCACAGAATAGAGTGGGGGGGGGGGGGGGTGGAGGGGAGAGAAGGTGTACGTGTGGTATAAAATGGTATGGGCCAAAGACTTCTTCCTTCATAAACATTACATAAGATTGATTATACTTAGCCATTGCTGTTGTTGATGTTAGACAAGGAGAAAACAGATGAACCACCTAAAATAGATGGACCAGTGAAAGGCTGTCCGAATACATCTAACCCATATCACACATGCGTGAAATATTGTCGAAAAAGATATGGGCAAAATGCCACTGCTCCTCTACCAAAGGTTAGAACAATATTATATCAACTGTTGTTTAAGAAATCCCCCTCTGCTTTATGACAACTAATGATAATTTATGAACAAGGAAACAAGAAATTCCTAATAATTGAGAGATTAAACATGACGTTTGTTTTTCCTGTGAACAGCAAAAATTCCACTTCTGCCATCTGCCGTTTGGCATTTGTACATGTATCCCGAAATGAGTAGATTTGTGTTTGTCGTGTATGTGTGATTTTTTCCCTATTTTTCTGAGAGATTCAATAGAAAGGTAACAAAATGAAAGGCAAGCTTGCGTTTGCCTTTGCCTTACATGTATATCATCATTCTTAATCTCTCTTATCTTAGGTGTGTTTTTGCATCATAGTAGCTAAGTTCTTGATGATCTGATAATTAAGGGGAGGTGTTGATTTCAGACCTTTTTTTTTAATAACTAGGTCTACTGTATGTTGTGGGTTAAATTTGCATAGGAGGTTAGACTACAACCTTAGTATTAATATGAGTTGACTCTGTTACAACTGATCAATGTTATTTTGGTATTTGTGTTGCAGGACTACAGCACTGTCCCAATGCCTGTAGGGTGGTATTTGGTGTCAGACCCCAGTAGGTAAGATAGATCTCAGGGAAACTGGGCTCTTAAAGTCAAAGGACATCAGCCCATGGATTTCTTCAAAGTGTGGATAGCACTACTCACCGGATAAATCACTATCCGGTGAATAGCATAGTTTGTTTTGCCAACACTTAATCCACTGGATATAGAGAAAATACATGGTTGTGCCGCTTGTGCGGAGAAATGTGTTACTGACTCTTTAAACGTTGGGATCTAGGGTTCAGCTGGTGAAATGGTGGATAATGCTATCTATTGGATAAATCACTTTATTATATAAACTAGAGTGAATTACCAGGATTTTTCTCCCTGCATTTTTCTCCCTGCAGTTTCCTCCAAATTTTCCAAACTAATTTTGATATCTCTTGGTGGTTCAAGAAATCAGGATAAAAAAATTCTACTGTCATTTTGCAGGTGATAAAATTAGTGTGTTTTTCCTTTTTGTTTCTAGCGGAGCCAGTTATTACTGGAACACTCTAACAAACCAAGTTTCCTGGCACCATCCACTAGGTGAGAAAAAATAACTGCAGACTACAGCTTGATGGCAAAAGGGTCATCGGGTGCGTTCTTCTTCAGGGCAAGATGCCTGAAAAAATATTCTCCTCAATTAATTACACCTATCTAATAATGCAGCCTGTGAACACAGACAGATTTACAGCTGTCAATGCAATGAACTATTAAAATAATTTATGCCTCTAAGAATATGCCCTCCAATAAGCAGCCAAAAAGAATTAACTATGCACAGAATATAATACTGAAGAATTTCACAACACAAGAAATAATTACAATAGGCACTAAATATGAATTAAAAGAAAAGAGAAGGAGTCCTCGCAGCAAGTTTAATAATTTTATAAAACTGAAGTAGGAAAGGTAAATATTGCTGAAGCTGACAGAGACGATGTGAAATTTTATTAAATGTACTGGGCATTTACTGAAAGGAAATATGATACAGAATATTAATCTTGTATCTACCAAGAAGCTAGTCTTCTTGGCTAACCCTTGTTCTTAGAAATGAACATATGTCTGGCCCTTTTAGCCATTCCCCTCGCAAAACTTGTGGGACCCAGAGTAAAATATTTTTACTAGTGCTATCCATGACCATTTTACATCTAATGACTCTCTTTGTGTTAATTTTACGAATTGTAACTCTTTTTGCACCGATCACAATGCTCAAGCATCGGTGCTTTCAACAAGATTTAAAGTCGGTGTCTGCCCTTTGTATGGCACCCATCAGAGAACAATATAAGAAGCTGTAAACACCTCATGTTTATAGGAAACTGAATGAATTTTAGCTGGTGAATTCATCTCAAAATATCCACCGGAGTTCCAGTGGATGCCGGGTGTTATTTTACGAACTGAGTATATAATTTTATCTTTTTTTCACTAGATCCAGCAGCTGATATAACTCTCCCATCATCTGTACTCGAAAAACAAAAAGGTACTGTAATCACAAGATACTGTAACATTATGATCACTGTGATACTAAGTGGTTTGCCCTGCAAGCTGTTGGTTTCCTCTATTCATGCGCAGGAGCCAAAACAAGTTTCAAAACTGGTTTTACCAGTCCAAAGATAATTTTTTAGAGGAGCGTAGCAGAAACCAACTGCTCACTGCATAGAAGTGGTTTTGTGATAAATATATAAACTGTTTGATTTAATAGTGGAGCTCCAGCAGCCCACTCAAAGGACTGCAGAGTGGAACCCCATAACCATAGAATGAGGAGACTCTCGCATGCATAGAAATAAGAAAACCACGCATAACAATTTATATTTTAATATCGTGGAATATCTGGAAACTAGCTATATAGCTAAGTATATTGCACGTTGATAAAGTATCTTATCTTTTTATCTTATAGCCATAAATAAATAGTGGCATGGTGTGTGTGTGTGTGGGGGGGGGGGGGGGGGGAGGGAGGGTGCGTTTCAGCTATGGAATCTTTCTTGAATTAGTTGCGTACTCATGGTGTATTTGATAACCTCCATGACAGTATTCCAATCAGTATTTTATTACATTGCCTTGTAGAAGCGCATTCAGACATTCAACCCAACAGAGAAATTCTTGCCCCACCGGGGGTGGACACTGAACAAGACAAGGAGCAGGTGCTGAGTATCGGCAAACATCCAAGTCTAATGAAGGTAATACAACAACAAAACTGACAACAATGGTACTCACGAGAACATGTTAACAACAGTGTTCACTGGCAACCTTGGTATTGAGTACAGACCTCACTGTGTTTTGTCTGTACTCATGACTTACTGTCAAGATTCTCCAATTACAGACCTCCTGTTGGGTTAATAAGGCTCCTCTACTGAAGAACTCAAATCTAAAATAAGCCCAATAGTAAAGGAAGGATTTTTGCATAGGTCTGAGGTTTGGGGTAGCCTCCTCTGCACGCAATTCCACTGCTGAGGGAAGACTAGGGGAGTAAACAAGAAAGACAAGGAACGAAAACACATCCTTGCAGTGAAGTAAGGCACTTCCTATCTGGAACGACTATTTTGATTCGCCCGCTGTAAACACTACTTCTACTGTTATTCAGGGCTAGGGGCATTGTTATGACCTGTTATGTTTTGTTTTAAGAACCAATGAAGTAACTTGTTCCGAGAGGTAGTGGGCGACCCTCGCAGTGCGGGCCATGCGGGAAGTCCCACAGGGAGAAAGGAAAGCGGGAATCTTCCTTGTTCACTTTGAACATTTCATACCTAGTCTTTCTTGTTGACTCCCATTCTCGTCCCCATAGCCCTTTTCGCTTCTGTTAGCCGATTGGGGCCTTGGCACGAGAAACGAAGGGCTCTGGGGACATAGGGTTTTTTAATTAATTCGAATTTTTTTGATTGGCTGTTTGAAACAAAGAAATCTTGAGTGGAAGTAAAAACCACCATGACTGTCCCACAGAGTCTTTAGAAACATCACAACTGCATACATGAAGACCGGAAGTCGCAGAATCTAGGACTGGAAATCCTGTGTCCCCAGAGCCCTTTGTTTCTCGTGCCAAGGCCCCGCCGGCTAAGAGAAGTGATAAAGGCTATGGGGACGAGAATGGTTGACTCCCCTTTTCGTTGGTCCTTACATGTAGTCTTCCCTCAGCAGTGGAACTGACTGCGGAGGAGGCTAGGTGTTTGGGGGCCCATTGTCTTGTTGTTTTTTATTGGGGGGGGGGGGGGTGGGGTGTTAATTGTATATATATTTATTTTTTTATTATTTTGTTGATATAGGGATCACTAAAACGCCAAGAAGCTGCAGTGAAAAGAAAACAGGAGAAAGGTGATTATTGAAACACAAATACTGTCTGAAATGCAAACTTGAATAATTTAACTCTATAGTGCCGAGTGACCAACATCAAATTTCTGCTCACAACATCAATACTTTGTCAACAGAAAAGGTTATGAGAATTAATAAATTGATCACCAAAGGAAAATTCCTTTGATTTTTTATCAATTTCTCCCATCTAATACTACAAGAAAATATAGAGAGATCAGTCTTTTCGCATCATCCAATCTTATGCCCGGTTAATAAGCTACGAACGTTCACATTCTTGTTGTCAGGAGAAATTCTATGAAAAAACTGTTTTGAATGAAGAAATACCTAACAATAAATGCAAGAAAAATATCAGTCATATGTCAAAGTTGGTGGACATGATGTTTATTCTGTTAAACAGCTTAAATTGAAGTATTTTCCGTTTCAATGTTAGTGAGTTTATGTTGGATGAAGAAGACTTCTGAAGATTTGACTTAAGATTTCTTTTGATTTCTTTCAAAAAACGTTTTTTTTTCCCAAAATTTGAGTCAGGGTGTGGCTAATTTGCGAATGTGGCTTATCTGTGAGTGTTTACGGTATTGTACTAGCCACGATTAGGCCATTATTTGTAAGTGGCTATTTCCAGATAATCACAGCATTTTAGATGATCAACAAGTCAAAAGAAGGGGGAAAATAAATTGATTGGCGAATCAATATATACGGTAAATCACATGATACAGCTCACATACATCAGTTCAATTTTCTTGTTATTTTTCTAGATATAAAAGCTGAAAAACGTAGAAAGTCAGAAGAAGTCGACCCCATGGATCCCTCATCATATTCAGATGCCCCAAGGTACTTACTTACCTATGTACCTACCTAGGACCCTACCAAGGTGACCTTCTAGGTTGGCGGTTGGGCATAAGTTCGAAAATTACCCCAACTTACCTGCTTGTGGGAGTTATACTAGGGACAAAACAAAAGAGGAGAAGCCACATTGCCCCAGTAATGGTCCCAAGACTTTGCGACCCCAGATGAGACTCGCCCAGCGATTGCTTCTCATTTCTATAGTGACCAATGACCTTGAGACAAACATTATATATTTCCATCTGGACCTCCTACTCAGTGAATAAGCTCATTTTACTTACCTAGTCACTACATGTATGATTTTCCACAGGGGTACATGGACAACGGGATTACTGAAGAAAGGCGAAGCAAAAACTGGTGTCGACACAACGGCCAATGGGCCCCTGTTCCAAATGAGACCGTACCCAAGTCCTGGGGCAGTGTTACGGCAGAACCAGCAACTGACACAAAAGTCATCGGTAGAAACAAGTGATTAAAGCATGGTGTTTCAGTACTCTACAGCTGAACTTGTACTCTCTCCCAAGAATTCTGAGGCTTAAAAGTTTTGAAAGAAAATCGATTTGTGGAAATGTTTATGAACAAAGAGGACCACGCGAAAGTACTGCTCAATACCTTTCATTTGAATGGTCACACATTAGGGTTTCACCCAAAGACTTAAAAGTTAGAACCGCCTTGAACAGCATAATAAACAGTATCACATGAAAGTAATAGCTTTCATTTGAATGGTCACACATTAGGGTTTCACCCAAAGACTTAAAAGTTGAAACCACCTTGTGCAACATAATAAACAGTACCCCATAAAAGTACTGCTCAATAGCTTTCATGTAAATGGTCACACTCTAGGGTTTTATCCACAGTCTAGGAAGCTAAAACCATCCCTCCTTAAAAGTTAGAACAACCTTGTACAGCATAATAAACGGTACCGCATGAAAGCAGTGCTCAATATCTTTTATTTGAATGGTCACACTATTTATACTGTGAATTACTTTCTTTTTGTGGCGTAAACTTAACAACCTACAATTTTCAAACAAGTCAAAGCTGTCCTGTTCGAACTACAGTGACAAGTCATGATGAATAGGCGCCGATTCGCACCACTGAGAATTAACACTGACTGTAAGCTGCCTCGCGCCTGTGGACACCGTGTAAAGTATTCAGAATATATTTAATACACGATGCCCCGCAGTGTTTTAATCATATTGAAGTACCACAGCCTGTTCCTCGATCACGACTGACTCTTCAAGCTTGTTTAATTGAAAGCTATCGGGAATTTTCGCCGCTGAAACAAAGTATTTCATCCGCGAGCGTACATGACCAGCAGTTCACTGTTAAATGAATACAATGGCAAAGTTTTGCATTCGGAGACACACGAAACTGCGGCGCATTCGAGCGTTTCCATTCTTGTTGATGTTAGTTTGTGCGTGCACAATTCTCTTCATCTACAGGACTAACTTGAGAACAAGCTTTGTGAGGTGAGTTTGGTTTTATCTCAAAGATCTTAGTATTAATTTGTTACTTTTCGAAAAGTCGCCCTACTAATTCCGTCATCGGCTGATCATGAATTCTAAAGAAATTCAACTGAACTAACGTGATTTGAACCCATTACCGTTACGAAACGATTGTAAATGCTTGTCCACAAAGCTATAAAGACGCTGATGACAGTTTCGTTGAGTTTTGAATGGATGTAACAACGCATATATGATTCAATCAGATCGAGTCCTAACGGATTTATGGCTCCGAGACTCCGGGCTCCAGATTCCGACCCCGTCCTCACCCCTCAACAAAAGTGATAATATATGATAATAATAATAAGTAACAAATAACGACATGGCTCTAGGCTCCGTGTTAAGGTGGCTCGACTGGATTTTTTAGGGGCAACACCGCTCAAGCTTGCGAACTAACCAGATCGTCATTAACAATGCCATCGAAAAACGATCACCACAGCTGAATTAGGTAAAGATGGAAATTTGTTATGATCAGTGTTATTTTGACATCGGAGTTGTCATAGCAACGTAATGACGTCATCACGTTTATTGCTCGGCACCAGGAGATTTTTTCGGAAATCGCTCAAGGGAGCATGTACCTCCTATACCTGCCTCAATGTTGGCAAAGTTTGAACACATTCTGTAAGAGCGTTATCGAAATGTTTGGGGATGAAGTTTCGATAACGCTCTTACAGAATGTGTTCAAACTTTGCCAACATTGAGGCAGGTATAGGAGGTACATGCTCCCTTGAGCGATTTCCGAAAAAATCTCCTGGTGCCGAGCAAAACGAACGAAATTGATAAACGTGATGACGTCATTACGTTGCTATAACAACTCCGATGTCAAAATAACACTGATCATAACAAATTTCCATCTTCACCTAATTCAGCTGTGGTGATCGTTTTTCGATGGCATTGTTAATGACGATCTGGTTAGTTCTCAAACTTGAGCGGTGTTGCCCTACAAAATGCAGTCGAGCCACCTTAAAGGTTTTCAGTACTTCTCGCCCTATATACCAAAACACATCTCCGAGCTCCATACAGCTGAATGGTCCACGACAACTACAGATTCTTCTGGGCTGTTTGTCAAATTGCGTGCTGTGCTGTTTAAAGTTACGAAAGCTTACATTCTTGTTCGTTGAAGTAAAACGATAAAGGACAATAAAAACAATGAATAAAATTACATGAGATAAAACACGGCCGGCAAGTAATATCGTTTTTAGAATACACTCTTTTTTACACGTGAATGCGCTTGCGCAATGAACGAGTATAGTGGGGAAGTTTAGCCTTCCATCCTTCCATCCTTCCATCGATGCGTTGTTAACATTATGCAAATTAGGTATGCTCACGGGCGCTTTCTAAATGTCTTTTCCCTCGGTTGTGAATAAAAATACAGCTTTACAAAGGTACCTCTGTCCAATATCACTGTTTCCTAAGTTGTCTCGCTATCCCTGTAAGGAATATTTCCCATCGATACTATGCTGTTCAAAGGAACGATTCAAATATATCTAACGCATTCACGAGTGGCTCATAGACCCCTTTGATTAATAAGAATACTGTTTTTCCGGGCCAGGGTGAATATTCTTTTTTTCTGCCAATTTCAAGCTGAAAATATTTTGAGCATATTCTTAGATTAAGGATTTACCATGATACTTTTTACAGTTTAGTTCATGTCTTTTGCTGTGTACGTAGCACATGTATTAAATGTGTCGTTTATTGAATTATATAAGATTCGAACAGTAGGGGTTAGTATGGGTTTTTATCATTTTATTGGCTATTATTTATTTCGTTTTGAGAAAGAAAGTTGTACTGCATTCAAAATCTACGTTGGCCCACAGGGGCAAAACACAACTCGATTCCCCTTTCCGAACACAAGAATGTTTTCCAGAACACAACAATCTTTTTCAGAACACAACAATCTTTTCCAGAACACAACAATCTTTTTCAGAACACAACGATCTTTTTCAAAACACAACAAGATTTTCTGAAACACAACAGCAAACTGAAACACAACAAAAATTGGTGAAACACAACGAAATTTCAAAGTACTGGTAACTAGCCCTGGCGCGTAAAGCGATTGGAACCTGGGACTAGTACAGGCCACATGGTAACCGTTCCTTCCCGCTTGTACGTTTGTCCGCCATGTTTTGCCACAGTTGTGGTGGTTGGAGAAGGCAGGATCACAAGTTTTGCCCGAAGTGCGGTGTTAGTGTATCTTCGTCTTCAACTAGTAAAGTGGGTACTTTCAAAAGCTTTCTAACGCAAAAGTCGAAGGAGGGGCAAATGGCCTTCAAGTCTAAGTCCAAGAAACCGAAGACGGAGGAACTTGTAACCATAACAATCGGGATTGGTTCCACCACAGGCGGACCACCCTATGTGTTCGTGGTTAATAATTGTTGACATAAGGTTATATCGAAATTAATGGCGCGTATAGAAGAAGAGAAACATTACGTCGGCTTCGATTTACTACAAAATATAAAAATTACTCTAAATGATTCAATAAAAATTAAGATGAAATGTTGATTGAGTCTTGTGTCATATTTATTCGCCTCTCCGAGCCCTTAAAAGCGTTAGTTTGCGAGATGATTTAGCGACCGGTAGTAAGGGAGAACAAGGCAGGCAGCTTTACCGCCGGCGGTCGCGACCTTGTCCTATTCAAGCTAGAACTGACGCTAAACCATCAACATTCTCACTCTCTCAACATGGCGGACAAACGTACAAGCGGGAAGGAACGGTTACCATGTGGCCTGTACTAGTCCCAGGTTCCAATCGCTTTACGCGCCAGGGCTAGTTACCAGTACTTTGAAATTTCGTTGTGTTTCACCAATTTTTGTTGTGTTTCAGTTTGCTGTTGTGTTTCAGAAAATCGTGTTGTGTTTTGAAAAAGATCGTTGTGTTCTGAAAAAGATTGTTGTGTTCTGGAAAAGATTGTTGTGTTCTGAAAAAGATTGTTGTGTTCTGGAAAACATTCTTGTGTTCTGAAAGGGGAATCGAGTTGTGTTTTGCCCCTGTGGGCCACCGTAAAAATCTCAGCCTCAGGTTTATTCTTAAAATATTCTTAACATTTCGCAAATTTCAGCCTCGATATTCTTCGAAAATATTATTCTTATAGAAACAAAAAGAGCGTAATGCATGTGAGTACTTGTTTTAAATTCTAGATCTGCAAATTTATCGCGATGACCGATTTCCATCCACAGCAGTGTTACAGCAGGAAACCACCACAGCAGACGAACTGCCTGCACTGAAAGCCTTAAGCTGTCAACCTTTAAGCCATATTTACTACCTCAAAAACATAAGACGGCCTCTAGCACCATTGGGACTATGCTGCTATGTTATGGAGTCATCAGAAAACAGAGAATTATTTTAGATCCTGACCTGGCTAAAATGCAATAAAAATGCATAAAATTTATTTTTATGTTTCTGCGTCCTTCGTTTGGAGCTGCTTGTAAATTAACTTTAACGAGTGAGGCCCTTTTATTGGCCAAAGTAATCTCGAGCAAAAAATACGATCACAGAGAAATTTCACGAAAATCACGTAACGCAAAACCCTGTTTTGCTTCACTTGCTTGCTTTTTAAGCTGTAAAGATACGCAGATAACGATTTCGTTTGTGTGTTTTATATGGACGTTTACGTGAATATAACACATCGCTGGTTCAATCAGGGGCCCATGGCCAGGGAATGAGGGCTTTGGGGTTTCAGACCCTAAACGTTCTCTACAGGATGTAACTGCAACTACGAGTTACATCGAGTTAAAAATATTATAATGTGTAATCAGTATTGTTTCCAAACTCTGCAATCTAATCATGGCGCTTTTCCATCCTTAGATCGAATTCAAAGCCAGTTTCTGTGTTCAAGCAGGAAATCACCGCAGTAGACGAACGGGCTGTGCTAAATACTTCAAGCTGTAAACCAATAAGCCATATCTACTACCTCAAAACACATAAGACAGCCTCTAGCACCATTGGAACTATGCTGCTAAGTTATGGAGTCATCAGAAAACAGAGAATTATTTTAGATCCTGACCTGGCTAAAATGCAATGGCCGGCGCTTCTTGAGTTGAACGAGGTCTCAAGTCTGGTACAAAGCGATACAGCAAAGATTTTTTCCACTCATATAAGATTTAATAAAGGACCGATAAACTCAGTTTTTCCTAAAACAAAGGCAAAATACATAACTATTCTTCGCAATCCTGTCAGCCGTTTTAAATCTGCAATGCAGTATTTTGGCATAATCAGGAGACTCGCCAAAATTCCAGAGAATGATAACGATATAAATGCATTCCTAAAATCACCAAATGCTTTACAAGAAATTAGGAAAAGACTTAAAAGGACCGACTTTTATAAAACATTTAATCTCATTTCTAACTCAAATTTATTTGACATGGGTCTTAAACAAGAAGATTGCCAAAACCTGACATTAGTTAAGAGTTACATCGACAAGATGGACCGAGAGTTCGACTTGGTGATGATAACAGACTACTTTGATGAATCGCTAATATTACTTAAACGATTGCTGTGCTGGGAATTTCAGGATATTGTATACCTTAAATTAAGGGTAAGCAAGAGAAAAATTGAGTTTGAAGAAGAGGTGAAGAAGAACATCCTAACTTGGAATCATGCAGACGCCATTCTGTTTGATCACTTTAACAAAACTTTCTGGAGGAAAATTCTTCAAGCGGGTCCCACATTTTATGAAGAGTTGAAAACATTTAGAAGGATAAATGAAGAATATCAGGCATCGTGTGATTCCATGGAAGATAGTAAGATGCCCCTCAAACCAGAGAACTTACTCCTCAGAAAAAAGTGCGCATTATCAAAGACTCCAACATGTGATTTACTCGAAAAATTATGGAGGGAACGGGGCAACACTTTTAGCGGCACTCGTTGTGGGCCCAATTCAAAAGAAATTGAGGATCGGCGTCGGAATTCAGCTGAGAAGCTGAAGTTTAGTTAAGGCTTGTTCTTAAAGTAGGTAAATACAAGCAAGGTACAAATTCATTACTATATTTGTTCGCATTAAAAATAACGGGGAAAACTTAGATGTGGTAATGGAAAAATAACTAATAAAAAAATAATGAAAATAAGTTATAACATTGGGAAATTTTAGCTACTCTCGCGAAACACAACTTCTGACTCGCTCTCTTGTTTTAGTTGATCAAGTGATATCTTCTCCTTCCTTTGATATTGTACGCACAGACGTTGCGTTTCGTAGAAACTAAATTTTTCGAGGAAATATGTATAAATTACTTGGCTGTTCGGTTGTGCTGGAAATTGTGTAATATAGTCTTAACTTAGAATTTAGCAACCGATTTCTCAGTGAAACTTCATTCATATTTTTTTAGTATCATTACTGCTGTGATATATTTTCGATGCCCAGCTGCGTTGCCTGTGTATTTTTTTGTGTTTCTGTTGTGGGTCAATTTTTCTTCTTGGCTCAAATTTTATTTTCCTTTAGTTTTGGGTTTGGTAATGTGTGATAATGAGTTTAAAACAAAGGAAAATAAAATTTTAACCAAAGATAAAATTGAACCACAACATGGATGTCGTTGGAAACATTAAGATAAATATACAGCTTTTTCGAGAAACGTTGTCGGAAAAAGCACAAAACTACACAAGCCAATCCTGAAAGGTAGTATGGGTAGACGTATTGAGCTACTGCACGTGATATAACAACAAAATAAGCGCGGATTTCAGGTTTTCTTTCTTTTCAGACATGTAGAAACAAGGTACGTTTAGCCCCTCTGAACTTTAGAAGAATTTTCCTCACTCAAAGCATGAGTTTCTGCTCAAAGACATGCGATAGTAAAAGTAAAGCTACAGATATAGGCCCCTGAGAGGAAAAACAAATTTTCCATGTGCAAAACTACAAACTTGAAAATTTAAATCGCTGAGCGTTCATTTCCAAATATAAAAACCAAAAATTGTCCGTCGTGGTTCAGGTTGTTCAAAATACGCAAAATTTGGTCATTTCACATTGTTGTTCTGCAAAGAACGACTATGAAAGGCAATGAAACTGGAACAGTCAAATATTCGACTAAACTTGCATTTAATTCAATCTGCCGGATTTAATTGTTTTTAACGTCGCATTTTACATATACTTGATTTGGCAATTTGATTGAGTCGACCAGCACCTCATTGAACATCTCACATGATCGGCCACAAGAACAATAGGACAAAGGGCACAAACAAAAATGCCCCTATCCCTGAAGGCAATGAGCAATATTGTTTTAGAATGCCTCTGAAATTAGAGGTTCACAAGAGGTACTGCTCTACTCATTTGATTCGGCGCATGTAAAATGCGACGTTTAAACCAGGCCTAACAGTTAATAATAGGAAATTTATTACCCCAGGGAATAAATAATTTTATGCAGATTGCTACGCTGGTTAATGTTTCAATAGCCAGGGACAGGTTTCATACGGCACCTTAAGAAAATCAATATTTAAAACTAGGCAGGCCAGGTTGCTGCCCTCTTTTTCTCCTGCTTCAATGCGGAAAGCTTTCCCCACCCAGTCCCACTGCACCCATCATGAGTAGTTTGGAGGTCAGGATAAAATGGGGTTACACTTCAATGGGCATGCGAGTTTGCCCTCACCTTTGCTGGGAAGAATTAATTATTTCTAGATTGAATGTAATTTGGTTTTGTTATCAAATTAACGGCCACAAGGGCGGCCAATATATAGCAAACTTATAGCTTGTTTCTAATCTTATTTCCAGCAAACAGAGCTCAGCCTTGGTAATTCACCTGGTTAGTTTGGGTAAGTGGGCAAGATGCATAAAAATCATTTATTATTTCATTTATTGACTCCTACCACAACACGCCTGAAGTCAAGGCCCCCTCCCGCAATGAAAAACCATTGCACCTCTGCATAATTTATGCAAGGATCAAATGATGCAAATAGTCCCTCGATAACCCGAAACACTTGTGACTCGAATCTCTTGTTAACTAAAACCCAAAATTGATTTTCCCCCGATTCATTAACTTTATCCCCTCTAAATTCTGCAAGCCAACCTCGAAGTCCCTGGAGTGAGCTATCCAGGGAGGCTCCGACTGAATGCAAAGGGATACCTTTTCCAGTCTGAAGGTTTAGTGCCTCTCTACACTCAGGTGTAGGTACCAGGAAAGTTAATGCTGGGGGTGACCCTAGGGTGAACAAAAATGTCCCCAGTCGCTTAATTCTACGGAAACCGGGATTAGCTCCGGCCTAATGATCCACTAGACCAGAACGGACAGACTTTACCTCAAATAAACGTTAGATGCACAAGGCCGAGCTATAATGACGCCCGGTTTTTAATCGAGTAAATACCGTGATCATACAAAAATCAAGGCTTCTCTTGAGTTTTAGCGAAATCCCATTTTCAGGTGCCAGTTTCTCCTCTTTCATGTTTTTCGACTTAAATATTTTGCCGAGGTGCACGGCCAGTTACACATAGGACACGAGTAGTAGATGGATTGGCCCATATACGGAACACGTTTTGCTACCCGAGGGGAAGCTATTTAAACGTGTTCGATTTTTCGATTTTCGAGAAAGTAGGTCAAGTTTTTAGAGCCCTACATCGTGCAACAAAGTTTCCCTTAGTCTTTTTGTTGTAATTTCTCATCTCAGCTGGAAGTCGGCAAGACACACATCTTCATATCTGCTCTCATTTTATAAACGTTCTTCCGAATTTCATTGAGTCTGCAAGCTTCATAGTGTCTTTCACAATTTTATTGAAACATTTCATATAAACAATGCCGGTAAAGGGGAACTGATTTTAAAGTATTTTAACTATACTTTTAGTGATGTTTTCATTTTAATTGTATAAAAATTGTAAAGTGAGGGCATTGATTTTAAACAATTATTTCCCCTACATTTTGTAAGCTTATAGTTTTAACTATAATTCCTTAATTTCGCGGGCGCATTAATTGAGCACCGTTAAATTTACTGAAAAACGATATTAAAATATATGTGGACTTTCATCAATCCAAGAGTTTCAGTCAAATGCTAGATAGCCTTGAGAAAGGACTTAACTGCAGTACCTAGCTTAAAAAAGACTACTTTTTTTGTTTTAATTGATCTAAAATACTGAAATAAGAAGCTAATTTTAAAAGAAACCACTTTTTGGACGAATTACAAGAATATACGATCTGATCACCTCAAAACCAAATTATCTGAGTAATAAGGAAGACAATTAATTGTAAGAAAAGGAAACAAAACTGGCTTGAATTTGATACAGGCAACCAACAAACTAAATTCATGAAATGTTTTCTTCGCTTCTTTAAACTTAGTTTTTCTTTCTAAAGTCAAATGTCACATTGTCTCCAATTAGTATAAACGGTGCCCAGTCAGAAACCATGGTAACGCTGTTACCTCTCAAGCACTTCTTATCTCTCATCCACTTCATGGCCTCGTGAAGAGATTCACTGGCACTTTCCCCACGAACAAGGTGCTCGTAGAAACAACTCATCAACTGTTTTGTTGCACTGTCGTCTAAGGCCCACAGTGCTACCAACACTGAGCGTGCACCGGATCCTAAGAACGCGCGAGCGATTCCAACAGCTCCCTCGGCCCGGATTTGTCCACGGCCACTGTGACAACAACTAAGTACTACCAGTTTAGCTCGAAGTTGAACTTTTGAAATGTCAGTCATTTTCAAAAGGTAGTCGTCTTCTTGTGGAATCTCAGTAGTAGAGCCTTGAGGGGCAAGGGCAATTTCTCCTCTTTCAGCACTACCATGTGCAGCAAAATGGATCAGACTCACTGACGATAGCCTTTGAAGTACTGCTTGCTTCGTTGCTTCCTTTCCTAACAAAGGCTGAACGTCAAGCAGCCGCCCAATCATCTTTGCTTCCTTTCTTGCACCAGGCAATGGTACAAAGTTTTTATAGAGACTTCCATTGTAAATCACATCACCAACTTCAGGATCACCCACTATCAGAACACTAGTAGGACTGTGGTAGTCTGCCGGACTGTCCAGAATGAGCTTGAGAGTCGTCAATGAAGGAATGATGCGGATCCTGAAAGTCTCTGATAAATACTTTCCATTTTCATCGAGTAAAGCTGCAAATGGAACACTGAACAAGTTGCGATCAGGAACAATGATGATTTCAGGCTCTTCAAGTACGTCGGACACAGGATTGATGAGCATTTCGTGCAACAAAGTTAAACTCGGTTTGAGATCTTCCTCATCCTTTGCAGGTCGCAATGCTGCTTCGTAAACGTCCTTGGGTATAATATTTAGCTTGTGGAAACTTTTAGCAATGGTAGCAAAAAGTTCATCCAAATTTTCAGCTGGCTGTTGTAGTCTTTTGTAAAGAGTGTTTTTATCCACTGTAATTTCTCGGAAAGAAATGGCTCCGCTTTTCTTGAGAATCCACAACAACACTCTTTTAGAATGATAAGAAATGTACAAACAAGTGCAGTTGTTCTCTTTCGTCATGACATTTTCAAGGCCAATCCATGATTGCGGGTTAGCTGATATGTTTGTTTCAGTGGAGTACTGAGTTGCCATCAAGTCTGCTAGGGCTCTAGCCCGTCCCAGCTCTGCAACATAAAGACCATTGTTGTAATTTCCTTTGTCACAAAACAATCCACTGAGCCGCTTGTATGAAAGAGCATGCATGTCTGCTAAGGATACCTTAATTTCATCGTTGTCTGCATTTAAACCTCGTAAATCTTCGCTTTTTTCAATACTTCGAAACAAGCAGGCAAAAGCTTCCTGGATCTGTTCTTGCGATAACTTCGTTGATGTAAGGGAACAGTAGAACGCAGACTCAGTGTTGGCGTCTTTAATATCTTTGCTTATTGAAATTGCCTTCTCAAAATATTCCTCGGCCGTGACATATTCACCAAGAGATTGAAACACGAGGCCCAGTTCTCCGTTAGTGACTGCTTCTCCTAGTCTGTGTCCACATTCTATAAGCATTGCAAGTGCTTTCTCAAAATATTCTTTAGCCTTATTATTATCACCAAGACATTTAAAGAAAGTTCCTAGCCCTTGGTAACGTGCTGCTATTCCATCTTTGTAGCCAATTTTGATGTAGTAATCGAGTGATTTCTCGAGACATTCTTTACTCTTTCTGTATTTTCTAAGCCATGAATACAAAGTTCCTAGGTATCCGTAATACATTGCTTCACTTGCTCTGTCGCCAATTTCCATTACGATCTTAAGTGCTTTCTCGAAATATTCTTTAGCGTTAACATCTTCACCGAGCAATTGAAACACAGTTCCTAGGTTTCCGTAACATGATGCTTCTCCATTTCTGTCACCAATTTCAATATTGATCGTAAGTGCTTTCTCGAGATATTCTTTAGCCTTGACATAGCCACCGAGAGATCGAAACACAGTTCCTAGCTCTTTGTAACATGTTGCTTCTACTGCTCTGTCACCAATTTCCATTGTGATTGCAAGTGCTTTCTCGAGATATTCTTTAGCCTTAACATAGTCACCGAGAGGTTGATCATGAAACACAGTTCCTAGGTTTGCGTAACATTTTGCTTCTTCTGCTCTTTCACCAATTTCCATTGTGATCGCAAGTGCTTTCTCGAGATATTCTTTAGCCTTGACATAGTCACCGAGAGATTTACACACAGTTCCTAGGTATGAGCAACATGCTGCTTCTTCTTGTCTGTCACCAATTTCTACTGTGATCGCAAGTGATTTCTCGAGATATTGTTTAGCCTTGACATAGTCACCGAGAGATTCAAACACAGTTCCTAGGTATGAGCAACATACTGCTTCTCCTTGTCTGTCACCAATTTCTACTGTGATCGCAAGTGCTTTCTCGAGATATTCTTTAGCCTTGACATAGTCACCGAGAGATTTACACACAGTTCCTAGGTATGAGCAACATGCTGCTTCTTCTTGTCTGTCACCAATTTCTACTGTGATCGCAAGTGCTTTCTCGAGATATTCTTTAGCCTTGACATAGTTACCGAGAGATCGATACACAATTCCTAAATTTTTATATGCATATTCTTCCTCTTCTTTCCTCCCATTTTCTTTCATGATTGTGGCTGCTCTCTCAAAGAGTTCTTTCGCCTCAGTATAGTTATTTTGATTCTCATATATCTGTGCCAGTTTAATGCTCAAGTATCCTTCTTGTACTGTCTTACCAGACTCGCAGTAAATGACGAGAAGTTTCCTTCCATATGCTATTGCATTTGTGTTATCGTGGATACGACAGTAGGAGTTCATCATTGTTTTACAGATTGCTGCGTAAATTATTTTTTTGCAAAATTGCTGTTTTATACTCAGCGCTTTATTACTAAGCAAAACTAAGCTTTCCTTGCATAGCTCGATGGCTTTTAGAGCACGACCGGTGTTGAGAAGGAGAGTGGCAACAGCTAAGGCTATAAAAATGGCTTCTATGATTTCTTTTACGTTGTTCATGACGCCTGCTTCAATCTGTTAGCCTTGTACTGAACTGAAAATAAACCGAGTAAGGATGTTGAACATGATGATTTTAAAACATTTCGAAAGCATTAGAGCACAGTGACTTGAAAAGGCAAATCGTCGTTCTAGATGTGCGCAATGTCTGCACTGCATGTCTAATTGTGTGACCAGAATATGCTTTTATCGCTGCATATGTCTGATATTTTGCTGCGACAAATCCCTGCGACAAGTGTTTCTAGATTTAAGTTTTTGTTAGTCTTGCTAAAAGCGCTTATTTCTCTGAACTAGTAGAAATTTAAAAGCGATTATTTCATTGCGACCGACTTTATTATTATTTTTTTCAATTTGTACTCGGCAAATTCATCATCGCTCAATTCACAAAATGTTGGAATGTACGTATAAACTGAGGCTTTACAACTTTCATGAGTAAATTGCATTTCATTGGAAGGGCTAAAACACCAAAACGCGCTTCATCTTTAAAAAAAATATTTGCAATGGTGTGTTTCCACTTAGAAAGCTGTTATTAATTTAGAAGTTTTCTTCGATTTCATGAAATAATTTAAAATATGATGACAGCTCCTTTTCATTCTGGAGTGAGTGATTACTCACTGCTCGCATATGCACGTGGATGAGCTATTTCAACGGGTTTCATAAAAACTACATACACATATCACTTTTCAACAGCTAGTTTCATGTATATATCTTTTGGCTACGCGTTAAACTGGTAAACTTTATAGAAAACCGGAGGCATACAATATAAGGCAAGTTTTAAATTTACTCGCAACGCCGACGTCAGTTGAAATAAGCGACTGTTAAAGACTAATACGTATTCCTCGTCTTGGATATAGAGTGCGCTTCACTGTCGAGTTTATTTTATACTGTTAGCTTTGGAAAGTAAAAAAATATATATACCGGATATCCGAATACGTAAAGACTTTCCTATAAGAAATTAGCAAATGATATTTTGTAGTTAGATTTCTCATTTTCCCCCAAAAATGAAATTTTGAGATTTCATTGACAGTTTAGACTTCGTTTGTGTCGATGGGCAAACACAATTTTCCTTCTAATGGTTTTAACTTTTACACTGAAGGCGTTTGTTAATAATCAGGAGAGACTACTGACATCACTCGATGTCGAGTCATAATATGCTCTCGCCGCATATAGTTTCAATAAAGTGGTTATCGCGGAAATAACATTCTTGGGTTATATGGCCTGAAAAATGTTAAAACCGAAACTTATACCTTTTTTTTTTTCAGAAAAAAATATTTTTGGAAACCGCGGTGTCAAAAAAACACGGACGAATTCCAGCTAGAAGACGGTTTTAAATATATAAAAAATATATCCCAAAAATTGCTAGAGTGTTTTTAAAAACGCAAAGTCAGATGTTCTTCAGAAATTAGAAAATAAAAGTTTGTAGATTTTTCATTTTCCAAAGAAAATAACAAAATTCTGAGCTGAATCAGTTTTTATCTTGCGTCACAGTTTGGATCATTGTGTCGAGATGCATGGGCAAAACCAGTTTATCTTCTGCCTCTTTTTTCACTGTGATTGGTTTGTTATTGGTTTAGAGACAAGTCGTTGTCGAGTATGTAAACATATTCTGCTAAAATTCAGCAAAGCGCTGTCTTTCTGAAGGAGAAAATAAGCGGAAGACCGTACTTCGGTTGTATCACTAGAAAAAAGTTTAAGTGCCCATAACGTCAATTTTTTTTTCTTTTCTCAGCTGATTCTTCATAACACCCAATTAACTTTTTCGAAAAAAATTCTCATTTGCATAAAACGCAATTTTTTTTTTATAATTTTTTAAAGACGTTCAAGTTTGCCGCCATTTTGGTCCACCATTCGCACCAGTCTTCCTCGGTTTGAAGTGTGTCGTGACGTGAGTTCAGGAACACGTGATTTGAATCGTGACTTATCTGACTTGTAAAGAAGTGGGAATTTTGCTTTAGAGTCTACATTTAGTTCAAAATGCCGGAAAGGTGCGTTACCGCTCTTTGTAACAATGTTAATGATCCAGAAAACAACATCAGTCTTTGTGCAAATTCATGAAGGTCTACGTCATTTTTGAGCACGTTATTCTTGTGATCAGCGGCATGGGTCGACCGCAAGAAAATAGAATTTTGAAATTTTCAAAAATTCATAAAAAATAGCGTTTTATCCAAATCGAATTTTTTTTCGCAGAAGTTCATTCGGTGAAATGTAGAATCAGCTGAGAAATAAAAAAAATTGACGTTATGGGCAGGAAATTTATACTAAGTGTCACGAAAAGTATCATTAGTAAACGCGATAGTATTTTTAAAAATCTATAAGATGGTCAGACGAAGTAAAGCTATTTGTTAAAATTCAAAGTTTATTTCTGCAATGAAATTACTAACTAAAGAGAAACCTTTAAGACATGCATAATAAACCGTTTAATTATTATTTTTAGCAACAAATCACTTATAGCCGCAACTAGTACTACGACTGAACGTCGAGTAGATTACAAGTGAAACATTATTTATTTCATGTTTCACTGATTTCCTGGGGAAGATGACACATGAATTCATTTGAAAATACATTTTAGGATCAAACAAGATGTATTGCAAATCAAATTAAAGACTTTGAACGTTTTCTGTTTTTTACAAAAATTCAATCCAAGAAAAGCCCTTTTTCATCTTTCAGTTTCGTCGGAAAATGAACAGAATATGATTTTACTGCGGCACATATTGCTGCGACATATACCTGCATATCACCCCTCGCGTAAAATAATTGATAAAAAATAAGAAGTGTTTCCAGATTTAAGTTCTTGTTAGTTTTATAGCAAAAAGTGAAATCAGAAGCACGAAATACTCGAAATTTAGAAGAAATTATTTCACGGAAAGCGACCAACTTTATTTTTTTCAATTTGTGCTCGCTCAATTTACAAAATGTTGGAATGTACGTATAAAGTGAGGCTTTTTTCATGAGTAAATTGCCTCGTTGAACGGGCACAGGCACCAAAAGTGGCTACGTATATACATCTTTATAAGAATGGTCAATTTTTATGCTCGTTTACTTTCGATATGCTATTATAATGGTGTCTTTCGCCTTAGAAAAATGTTATTTGGACGCTTCCTTCGATTTGATTAAGAAATTGTGTACATCAGATCACAGCTCCTATTAACGCTGGAGTAAGCGGCTATTCACTGGTCACACAGACATGTGGATGAGCTATTTTAACGGGTTTCTTTTAAACAACATACACATATCACTTTTCAACAACCAGTTTCATGCATATATCTTTTGGATAAAAACGAAATTGCGGTATTAAGTTCAACTGGTAAACTTTATAAAAGGCATGCAACATAAGGCAAGTTTTAAATTTACTCACCACGCCAACGTCAGTTGAAATAAATGACTGTTAAAGACCAACACGTATTCCTTGGCTTGTATGTCTTGTGTATGGAGTAAGCTTTACTATCGAGTTTATTTTATACTGTTAGCTTTGGAAAGTAAAAAATTATACCGGATATCCGAATACGTACAGACTTTTCTCTAGGGAATTAGAAAATAATATTTTGTAGTTAGATTTACTTTTAGATGCCTCAATTTCCAAAAAAACTGAAATTTTGAGATTTCATCGACAGTTTGGATTTATTATTAGTGTAGATGGGCAAACACAATTTTCCTTCTAGCGGTTTCAAAGTTTCTAGTTTCAAAGTTTCGATATATGGCCTGAAAATTGTTTAAAGCGAAACTTGTACTATTTTTCAGAAAAATTATCTGATTATTTTTGGCAAACCGTGGTGTCAAACAAACATGGAAGAATTCCAGCTAGATGACAGTTTTATATATCCCAAACAGTGCTAGAATATTTTTAAAACTGCAAAGTCGGATGTTCCTCTGAAATTAGAAAATAAAAGTTCGTAGATTTTTCATTTTCCAAAGAAAGTAACACAATTTTTGAAAAATCATCTTTTTTTTTAACTTGCGTCACGTTTTGGATCATTGTGTCGAGATGCATGGGCAAAACCAGTTTATCTTCTGCCTCTTTTTTTACACTGTGATTGGTTTGTTATTGGTTTAGAGACAAGTCGGTGTCGAGTATGTGAACATATTCTTCTAAAATTCAACAAAGCGCTGCCTTTCTGAAGGACAAAACAAACGGAAGATCCTGCTTTGGTTGCATCACTAGAAAAAAGTTGAAAACGAAATTCATACTATCTGTCACGAAAATTATCTTTGGCAAACCGATGCGTCGAACAAACATAAAAGAATTCCAGGCAGGTGGCAACTATCCCAAAGTTTGCTATTTAGAGTATTTTTTAGAAATCTATAAGGTGGTCAGACGTGGTGAAGCTATTTCTTAAAATTTAAAGTTTATTACTGCCATGAAATCGCTTACTAAAGGAAAACACATAAGATATACTCGTAACAAACTGTTTAATATGTATCTTACTTCCCATAAATTTATCACAATTCAAAAGACATAGAGCGAAAGAGGATTAAACACGCTTGCCTTGATTCTATGTAAGAACACATGAAGAATATCCCGAATGAGAGGAAGTTCCCCTCGATTCCCCCAGCCGGATGCTGGAAGAAGAATACGTCGCACGCTGCATAAAATCATTTATTTATCGAACTGAATATCATTTTTTATCATTTATTATTATTATTTTAGCGACAAATAAAAAAAAATCGCTCATAGCCGTAACACTACGACGGAACGTCGGGCAGATTACAAGTGAAACATTATTTATTTCATCAATTTCACTGATTTCTTGGGGAAGATGACATTTTAGGGCCAAATAAGATGTATTCCAAATAAAATTAAGGCCTTTTAACGTTTAGTATTTTTTTTACACAAATTTAATCTACAGTCTTCGTTCACTGTCCAAAATCCACCCGCGCAATTGGTTAAAAATCGAGCTCGTGATTTTACTTTACCTGACGTCAGCAAACAGTGCGTTATTGACAATAGCGCATTAAAATCGTGCATTATTGAAAATGGCTTCACCTGACTTTTTTTATGAACGTTTTCAGCTTATGAACGATTTTGTGAATGATTTTAAGCCTCATTTATATTTAATTATGTATCGCTCTTTGTGATATTCTTAAACTACGCCAGTGTAATTTTGTACTACTTAAATTGAATTCTTATTTATTAAAATTCTCGTTCAAAGTTCGCGAAATTGTGTATTGCGTGCACTGTACTCAGATTGTATATTAAAAGGGTTAGAGGCTGTTAGTTCGTGTTTTGTCACTCGAAATTTTCAATACTGCACTCGGCTACGCCTCGTGCAGTATTGAAAATTTCTCGTTCATTGTGCGGCCAGCGCGTGCGTGTATTTGTAAACAAAACACTCACAACAGTCTCTAACCCATAAACAAACTGAAAAATGCCCTACTCATATTTCATTTCGTCGGAAAATGAATGACTATATCTTTGATTCACGTGTTTCCGGAATTTCTGAGAAAACAGATCATCACCTGACGTTAAGTCATGGACAAGTGTTATTTCACCTATTTCTAAGCAGCTGCAAGATAGATAAGTGTGAGCTGGTGTGAGGCACAGTGGCCTCATGGCCCAAGGGGGGTACTCGGGATTTCAAGTGAAGGGGTTGATCAAATGGGTGCAAAAATATGCCATATTTCTGACCCTTAAAATTTCCAGAAAGGTTTATATAGTGTAACACATCTTACCATCTGAATTGATCTTTCCGTCATCTGGTAGTAATTTTAACAACAACTAGAGACATTCAAGAACACTTGCCAAATTTTGCTACCCAGAAAATCCCGAAATCGAAAATTTCAAACCCAAAAAATTCCTTCGATCATCCCCGACTCCCCCCCTCCCCTATGGGCCTCATGGTTAGTGCACTGGACCCCGTATCTATTGCCTGGCTTCTAGCCCTTCCCGAGGAACGAGATCATTGTTTTACGTTCTTAGCTTGCCGAGACACTTTACTTTCTCACTTGTCAGTGCATCTCTCCAGCCAGATTTATAAACGGGTGCCAAACGAATTGAATGCAGCGGGGGGGGGGGGGGGGGGGGGAGGGGGGGATGGACTTGTCCCATTCCATTCGGGACGGCGAATACTTCTTCATTTTTCCTTTTGGACAGCTCTAGCGTGGCAGACGCTTGGGGTCGTGTACAGGGGCTGGGTGGGAAGGGAAAGTCTCTGTAGGTTTAAAGTGAGTGCGGATGTCTAGTATTCCTTGGTTGTAGAATCTCTCGCCTTTGTAGACGGTTGAAGAGACACATGGACAAAGGCACATGCCCGAAAGACTTGCGCTATGTCGCAAAGGTAAATATTTTCCCTGACGAGGAGTTTAAGAGTGATGTAAGAGCTCTCAGAAAAGAAGCCGAACAGAAGTTCATAGGCGCTCTCACTAGATTTCACTATCGCCGTGTCGAACGCAACCAGGACAAGTTGCGCAGAGCTAAATCATTCAGCCATTTCTTGACTTCAAGCAAGAAATGTCAGATGTTTCCTGCGATCACAATATGCGACTGCCATTTTTTTTTTACCCGATACCACCTTGCGCGCTTGCTGAAAATCACTCGAGACGACCGTGCGCGAAAAGTTTCGTCAAATCGAGAACGCTTCGCCAATACAAACACATTTCTTACTTGTTCAACAATATTCTTTGTCCTTGTATGTATACACCGGGGAATCCTAGGGGGCCTCCTGCGGTGGCAAACAAAAAAGGAAAACAGATATACTCGTGAGAGCGAAACTATAACGAGAGTTCACAATACAAAGTAGAGGTCACTTGTCACGCCACGAGCTTATGAGTCGTGTTTGGCCTGTCAACACTTTACTTCATTTACGATAATTGAGTGATCTAGGAATACAGAAATTTAGCATTTAGGTCATTAACTATTTCTTTCTGCGTTTGTTAGAGTTAACGTTGAGACAATTTAATTGAGAATAAATTAAGAGAGAAAAATCCACCTTTTACAAATCCGTCTTTTACAAATCCACCTTTTACAAATCCATGTTTTACAAATCCACCTTTTACAAACCATGTTTTACAAATCCACTCCACTCCACTCCACTCCATGTTTTACAATATGCCATAAAACATGCAATGCCAAAAAAAAAAATGGATTAGTGGATAACGCGGGGCCGGGGTCCCGGGGTACGGGGTCCCGGGGTCCCGGGGTGTGGAAAACACGGGGTCTGTGGAAAACACGGGGTCCCGTTTTTTAACACAAGAAAAGGAATTATGCTACCCAAATGAATTTTTGTTTGATTTACTAGATGTGGAATGTGACGGGTGCGTTTGCGCCCCTCCGCCTATTGAGTGAAAAAAGGAAATGAACATTAATACATTTTTTTAATAGTGCCCGTGCTCCAATTCGCTAAGTGGCGTAGTTTAAAATTGAAATATGCAGGTTATAACATCAATGCACCATTTGTAGATTTGTTGGGCGACAAATTTGGACTTTTGCAATTACGATTTGAGGTCATTTATGTGCTATATAAATTGTATTCATGTTAATACGTTTTACTTTTGGCTGCCTGGTCCTATCTAACTGCCTTCAAAACGCACTCAATGCGGTCTGAGAGAACCAGAGTTTTCAAAATGTCTTGTGGAGGGCCACCAATTTAGCCCACGCCTGCGATCTATGTCGCTCTAATGCACTCCTTCCCCCTCCCAATTAAAATCCTGGCTATGGGCCTGTATGTGTTTTGAATTGAGGAAAACAGTAATCACTACTTCCAAAGGAAAGGAATGAAGCATCTTACCTTATATTGTCTTGAACTGTCATTAAATTGCAAAGCAATTGCAGGGTTAAAACATTTATTAACTTTAAAATCGACTAACGTAGTAATTAAAGCAGACTGATATAGCAACCTCTAAATTGAAACGATGGGTTGCGCGGCAAGTGAAAAAAAATGGCCCTTAACTCAAGGTATGATTATTATCAGCACAACAACGTTAACTGTTATTTGTAAGTTGAAAAACACTTCTCTATCTGGCTGATGCAAAGACCAATTGAAGGGACTAGGTCACGCTGTTACTAGCGAATTTTTTCCCTTGTTTGAATGTGAAGATTCATGTCTCATGCCCCGAGCTCAGAAAGCCCCTTTTTTCTATAGACCATGACCTAGCCCCTTTTCCTTTTAAAGCAGTGCTCAAAAGCTTTAACTGGAACGTTTTGCAGCATAAAACACGAGCGGCTGAAACTAACGTAAATGTAAAGAAGTAATTCTATGTCACAATTTTCTCAAGCTTTCGAACTGGCGAAGAACTACATTTAAAACATCTCCTTTAAACAAAATGGAAAAGCAAATCACAAATCAAGATGACACGTCTGTGAGTATTTTGTTACTTCAAGAATATGAAATGCTAATGAAACGCGAGTTTAAGATACAGGCAGCAATGTTCGAGTCATTAGTAATCGTTTTCTTGCCAAAGCAAACGGGAAATGGTTCTGGTTATGAATTAACTAGTAAAAGTTTGTAGATCAGATCAAGCTAGAATTATTTTTCCTCTTAAAAAAAATCCTGGCATTCTATCAAATAGCAGTACTGCGGTATAGTTGCCTTTCTCTTCAATACCAATCTCCTTTGTGTTTTCTGCATACAGGTTGAAAACATTGTCGGCCAAATAAATTCAAAGTATTCTCCTTTTATTCCCGGGCTTTTTATCAGCTACTACGTATGAGTTTTGCATTTCACTATAAACGCAGACGCACTCTGCCGCTCTCATTTCAGACTCTATGTTTACAAATATTTGTCATATTTCATGTAACTGTTTTTTAAATTTGCGGTCCCGCGTTCATTGGGTATATATACCAAAGGACCCACTACCGATTTCTTCCTTTTCTTGGATGTCTAGCCATTTAAATTCGGTCCGACCCCTCAACAGTGATCTTCTTTTGAGGCCGTGTTTTCAGGGTAGGTATTTTAAAACACGACATGCTATTTCTGACATCTAAAAAACTAGTACTTTGACACCGCGCACCGGCTCATGAATGAAACTCGGTGAGTGTCGTGATTGAGGTCAGCGCCGGCGCCAGTGTGAGAAAAACCGACGATGGTGGCGGGTGGTTTTCTAGGAATGTTTTCGGACTCACCATGCGTTCGTGGGTTACTTTTGCGCAGGAAAATCTTTTATTACTCGTTTATTACTCATTCATTATTTCTGTTTGAAAAAAAATGCGCGCAAGTTACTGAGAAAAATGTATGATGTATGACATTTATACAGCCTAGTACCCAGGCGTGACAGGTCTCAAAAACCGCTGATTGGTTAAAATAATGCTCTTATAGCGCTTGCGCAGAAGCGTTACCGCTGGTTATTGCTTAGGTTATTGCGGGCTTTCGAATCGTGTTGAAGTTCGTGGCGGCCAATGTGGCGGCCAGGATGCCGTTGAAAGTTTTAATTTCTTTTCGTTCCAAGAAGCAGATTTTCATTTCATTGTTACTTTATCACTGGTTACTGATGGGTCTTGGCGTGGTTCTTTAGTCCGGAGGATGACTTGCATATTTTATTGCATTGTGGACATCGAAAACCAGGTTGCAAAGTTGCTGGCTGTTTGGCGGGCTTCTCGTTGGCGTTGGAGTACATCGGCAAAACGGTTGTTTTGATGTCCGTACTAAGCGGGGTAAATCGTTCTCTGAACATTACTCGGAGGTTTTCAACTCTTTTCCGGTACACGGCCTCATCGCTTTCTTCGTTCTTCGTGTATTTGTCTTCTGGATCGTTTTGGTCATCGTCGTCATCATCTTCGCTTTCGTCTTCTGAGTCACTGTCGATTTCTTCGCCGGCGAGATACCTGGACAGAAAACAAGATTATATCAGTGGACATAAAGAATGGGCAGAATCAAGACAAGAAACGACATATAAACTTATGTTTTGAAAGCTTGCTGATTCGCGGCTATAAAAAAACATGCCTTTTGCAGGCCTTTTTAGATAGAAATTGTACCTGTTCATCGTTGTCGAAAGCTGTTCAATTTTTCTTAGAAGAAGAGGATGGCATATTGGACAGAGTACATGGGAGGTCGATCGGCGCTGCAAGCAGTTTTCGTGGAACGAATGCCCACAGTTCAACCTCACATATTCTTCAAAATTGTCCTGCACCAAACACGTTTTCAAGTCGCAAGCAACCAAAGGGTCTGGTTCACTACCAGCAAAAGAGTATCCCATAGGCAAACATCTTTGGTCCATGGTTGCGTCAAGGCCAGGGAAATAATATGGCTGTAAAAAGGTAAATTTGAATTTAGCTTGTAAAGTTTTAAAACCTTATATTTTATGTTTGTTAGTCTTCTCAAGTTCCCCCTTTATTTAATTTTAAACAGATTGCCTACTGTTATGGGGGACTTTATATCAGCATTGTTTGTTCAAATTAATTATTTTGGCATATAATACCCATGCCACCAGCTTATCTCCCAAATGGTAATAGGTATAGTGATATAGATATAGTGAAGGTGTAAACTTAAATAAAGTGGAAATTTTTGCTCTGAACTGAAGGTTTAACCTGGTATTTTCGTGATCCGTTTGGAACTTTCATGGTTTGTCCCATAGTGGACCAGACACGTGCAAATAGGTCAATAAGGAACTCTGCAGCTTTCAGGGCTAGCTCTGTTTGGTCTGCTTGTCCTTTACCATGCTGATATGCTGGCAAAAACCACTCTTCAAAGTCAATTTCGAATCTTCTTCCACTGAGGGCATGGGCAGTTGTACTTATTAGCTTTGGAGGAGCTGTCATAGGTACACACCTGTAATATAATGATTAATAACCAAAAATTTATCACAAAATATACAACTTTACTAGTTCTCATTTTTCACAACAGTTTGCATTGACACCAAATGACAGAGGATAAATATGTGTCTTGGTGAATTTGCTCTTTCAAACAAATCAGCAGAGTGTTAGTGTGATACATGTATCTTTTCTAAACTTGTGATATGTAGTTTCGGCCTTGATATGATGTGATGAAAAATACATTTTTACCTTCTTAATACAGAGTGAAGAATCTCAATCTTCTTTTCAGTGAGAACCTGTAAATAGGTCTGGAACCTGTCTGCCAATTCTGGATTATCTGATAGGTGGAACAACAGATCACTTAGCTGGCAGAGGGTTGCTTTGTTATAATTTCTGCGGTTGAAATTTATGAAAAGCATTGCAACTCGCATCATTGCATGTAACCACATGTTGAAATTTCCACCACGAAAAATGGCAGGGTAGAAAAAAAAATTAAAACAACAGAGTTCATCAAGAAGATAAAACAGCATGATGTACTGTGGGTCTTTGCACTGGTTGATGGGGTTGATATATGTTAATGGTTTGATTGTTTGATGTGAGTAATGTGGTTGGTGTGGTTAATGTATGTTAATGGTTTGATTGGTTGATGTGAGTGATGTATGTAAATGGTTTGATGCATTTTTATATAGGTTTGTTTATGTTTGTATTGGTTGATGTGGTTGATATATGTTAATGGTTTGATTGTTTGATGTGAGTAATGTGGTTGGTGTGGTTAATGTATGTTAATGGTTTGATTGGTTGATGTGAGTGATGTATGTGATGGTTTGATGCATTTTTATATAGGTTTGTTTATGTTTGTATTAAGGGTTGGGTTAGTGCCTGCTTTGTGGGTGGTGGGGGGGGGGGGGGGCTGGGTTTGCGATAATTTGTATTTTGTTATAAATAGGGAACATTAAATTTTATTATTGATAGGGGACATAAAATAATTTTATTGAATTAATTAATTAGATTGATTATTATTTCTCTTTTGTAGGCATTTTAACTGCATTGGACCGGAAAATCACAATCTCTCCCGGAAATGATTGATGTTATCAATGATCTGATGTATTGATGCATAGATGTTGATAAAGGTTGGTTTATGTTCAGAGAAACTTAGAAATTTTATTAAATCTGCTTGAATGATATTTCACATTTTTTAAGGTTGGTATATGTAATAAGTGAATTCTATTGTTTAATAGTAATATCTCATTTGATCTATAAATGTTGGAGACATAGGGGCAAAAGAGGGGGGGCGGGGGTTTGGGGGGCAAGTCATTGAAAACGAAACCTATCCAAAAAAGCCATCCTTCGTTAACGTGAGACAAAGAACACATCAACCTAACCTCTGAGGGTCTGTTATCCTTTCATTAGCCTAAGATTAGTACTAGTTGAAAGGAACTAGCAAAGATGGTTTAAACAAAGAGCTCAGTGCTCTTAGCAATACATGTTGTTGAGGAATTATTTATAATACGTAGCTCTTTTTCTTCAACAGGTAGCTCTTTTTCTTCAACAGGTAACCATTGTGCTGCATCCAGAGGGGGTGCTGTTCCTCAAGATGTTTGTGGTTCAGTAATGGACGTGGCCGACTCCGAAGTCTTGTCTTCCGAGTTAATTGACATTTTTGTTTAACTGTCCGTTGATCTTCTGGTGTATAGTAAAATAGTTACAAGATTGTGACACAAGGTGTAAAAGATACGAGCATGCATGCGCTTGCTTTTGTGAGTTATTATAATTTAAAATAATTTAACATTGACATTCTCTTTTTCTTATTGTACAAATTGAAAATTTTTTTTTATATATTTTTTATAATCCTATCTTGGGTCATCAAATTGTGTAAACTCACAGTATTATTAACTGCTTTAACCATTGTAAGAGAAATCTGAAGATGATTATAAAATAAAGATTTTGACAAAATTGAACTCTTAATATGTTTGTTTTTCATTCCACGCACATAAATATCACAGTAAAAAGCCTTTATATTTTTCAAATTGTTTTCTCTAAAACTTTGGTCTTCCACCTCACGTACACAAATATCACTGTAAAAAGCCTTTATATTTTTCACATTGTTTTCTCTAAAACTTTTGTCTTCCACCTCACGTACACAAATATCACTGTAAAAAGCCTTTATATTTTTCACATCATTTTCTCTAAAACTTTTGTTGTTATATCATGTACATAAATATCACTGTAAAAAGCCTTTACATTTTTCACATCATTTTCTCTAAAACTTTTGTTTCTCGCTCCAGTTCTTTAGCCAATTTTCTCATCTTTGCCTGGAGTCTTTTAATTTTAATCATTTGGTTTTGTCTCCTTTGACTTTTCTCGAATTTTATTGCTGCCTCTATTAGTCCTTTTTCCTCTTTCCTCCTGATATCCACCAGTGACATTCGTAGTGAATCCATCTGTTCAGGTGTGAGCTCAATCCTTCAATCCTTCTTTTCCGGTCCAATGCAGTTAAAATGCCTACAAAAGAGAAATAATAATCAATCTAATAAATTAATTCAATAAAATTATTTTATGTCCCCTATCAATAATAAAATTTAATGTTCCCTATTTATAACAAAATACAAATTATCGCAAACCCAGCCCCCCCCCCCCCCCCCACCACCCACAAAGCAGGCACTAACCCAACCCTTAATACAAACATAAACAAACCTATATAAAAATGCATCAAACCATCACATACATCACTCACATCAACCAATCAAACCATTAACATACATTAACCACACCAACCACATTACTCACATCAAACAATCAAACCATTAACATATATCAACCACATCAACCAATACAAACATAAACAAACCTATATAAAAATGCATCAAACCATTTACATACATCACTCACATCAACCAATCAAACCATTAACATACATTAACCACACCAACCACATTACTCACATCAAACAATCAAACCATTAACATATATCAACCCCATCAACCTGTCCCAAAATAAATCCATGGGCCACTGGTTATTTTAACACTAAATCTTCACAATGTTCATTACTTTGGAATAAAATTTATATCTGCAATTTTCCTCAACTATAAAGAATAAATGAAGTTGGAGATAACTCCATCTAATCCATGTTTGCTTAGATACCTTCAATTTTTTCCAGAAGCTCAGTGTTTGCTCTTTCCCGCTCCTTGATTGCTCTTTTGTCACGGAGTTCTGATTCCTTGAGAAATTCATGCTGCTGCTCCAAGTCTGCAGGTGGTTTTTAGTTCTAACTTCAGTGACATTATGTACTTGGGTACATTAGAAGGAGCAAAGGGGGTGCTTGCTTTGCTTGGGAGGCTGCAGGAATTTTTTTTTTAAATCTTCCTTCCCCACCCTCTCAAAACTCAAATTGGTTTGCCCCTTAGATGGGGTGAATTGTTGGGTGGCAGTCTGCTTGTAGTCTCTAATTTAATTTATTGACTTGATTAAATCTCATTTCTTCTTCTGGGCCCAGCTTTCCAAAGGTGGTTTATGGTGGTTAGTTCTAGATTAAACTGAATCAAGGTTTTAATTTCTCTGGTTAAAAAAAAAATAACTGCTAATATTTTGTACAGTTTCACATTAGTCAAATAAACAGAAACCTCACTGAAAAGATTATTTTGGTTTAGCTTAACCAATAAAACCTGTAAGTTGAAGGTTTGTTGCAGAGTTGAATTAGTTAAAGTGCATGGATGATTCCATATAATGTAAAACTGAGGAATAATGTGCCTGTATTTTAAAATAGTAGTAGTTGAAGGCCAGATAAAGTTCAGGTTGAAAAAACCCATTTAAGTGATTTCATACATTTCAGTAGAAGCCAACAAAGTGCTTGTTACAGATTTCAGTGATTACACACCTTTACATTTATTATGAAGTGAGGAGTTCTCTTTTGCAAGGTTTTCGGCCACCCTCTCTCCATCCACACATCTTTTCTTTAGCGCTTCATTTTCTTTTTCCAGCAGCTCAATTTTTTCTAATAACTCATTCCACAGTGGTGGCCCCGGAGAAACTTTGGCTGAACTGGAGTTCTCTTCATTGACTGCATGTCGTCGCTACCAAATTTTTTAAGGCTCTTTTTTAGTCATGAAACAGTGCAAAGCAGAATTTCGAATTATTAATTGCAAATAGCGCTGTATAAGTTCTTACCTTTCTTGGAGAAACATAATTCTTGTCACTTAGTACTCGTTCGTCTTTATCGGCCGCAAACAAATGTTTCTGACAAATATTGTTGTCAAAAAACAGGTTTGTAACTCCGTCTGCAATATTTTTGAAGACTACAGTAAGTCGCTGGGGGCAAGTTGTTAACCTCCCTGAACAGCTGTCACCAGACAATTTCGGAAAACAGCAAACAGTCTTTACAAGCTGCTTTTGCTGCTCATAATGGCGGACGCAGAGACAAACGCTTTCTCTAAAACCATTAACTGTTGTAGAAATTTCAGATACGTTTCCCCAACAATGATCAAGATATTTTGGTTGATTACGCCGAACCCGTGGTGCCTTGACACAGAACATGTTCATAGTTGATACAATGAAACTGAAACATTTCGGCGTTTAAAAAAATATATTTAAAGGGTTTTTAAAAGGTCACTTTTTTTTCAGAGCGGCTGCAACTCCCACTGGCGGGAAAATTTCGCGGGCTAAAAAGCCACAGCGAACGCCAAATGACTAGAAAGTTCTACGGACACAAATGACTGGCAAAAACGATTTATTTGACAACATTTAATCAAGCATTCCACAAGCATACAATAACTAAAACAGCAGAAAATAAGTCAAAATGATTAGAAATTACAATCTTATGTGATCTCTAGTATCAAACGAATTGAAAATTAAGGCAAAGAACCTAACAGTAGCTTGTCAGCTGAAGCTTGCACTGTTAAAATTACAAAGGTACTCACGCGGCAGTTCTGTGAACGGTCGTAGATCCCATCTGAAAGAAGGCTCCCTTCGGCCGATAGCCGTAATCAATCTTCATGACGGATTATCTCAAATTCATTTGAACGAGAAAAAAGTCATTTTTGATATTTTCTCACCAAAGAAACGACGAAACCGTAGTGCAAATTTCAAGCTTAACAAACAATGTGCGTGCTTAACAAACGACAAAAAGCAAGTACTCTTCGTGTTCTTGCAGCAGCATACATTTACAGTGGTTGGGACCAAATACTGCGAAAAAATATGATAACAACGGCGGACGATTTCATATAAACCTTAGCCAAAGCGATCTGTAAGAATTATACTCGTCACTGAGCTTCAAATGAACAGCATACAAGAAGCACGAGCGGCTTGGTGACCAGCAAAGTTACGTGTCAAAATCTGATTTGTCGTCCGCCATTTTGAAACATTTAAAGCGGGAAACGAATGCGCATGCTCAGCGGTTTTTGAGACCTGTCCTCGACCTGTCCTCGACCTGTCCCCATTCACTGGCGAAAAATGTAATACGCATGCGCTGCTAAAAAAATCACGTGACGGCTTTCCAGTGATTTTATTGGCTGTATGGCAAAAATGCCGGCGAGATGGAAGAAGCAATGGCCGCCGTTTTAAGCTGAGAATGCCCCGTGCTTTTTTAACCTCTGTGAGAGATCGAAGATTATTTTCTTCACGTTTTTAAATGTGTCGCGTTCTTTAGTAAATTTCGCATCCTGGAACTGATTAATACTTGCAGCTGGTCAATTCATTTCAACGAAAGTGGCGTTTAGAAATGGAGTATCGCGAGGAAAAGTGATGCTGAGAAGGTGGGTGATTTTCACATTTTTGCTTACGGCATGTTTCGTGCAGCACGGTACACAAAGAAATTATAAGTGAGTAAAAGGGTATTTTCTAGGCTTTTTAGAGATATATAAATTAGCTTGTACCGAGTTGCAGGGGGATGGCAATTAGCTGAGATATGTGGACTATTTTGGGGAGAGAATTTGACATATCGATGTCGATCGAATCACATAAGCTTATCGAAGAACAATATTTCACTCTAAAAACGTGAACAAAAATTTGACTTCCATGCAAGCATTGAAGTTTTCGTTCTTAGGAGTAATAGGTCACTTGTAGTTGTTTGGTGGTTGATCCGACATAAAATGATATTTTTATACGTGCTGATGATAGTTTGTTTATTGATTTATTGTATATATTTACGGCACATGTGTATGCGATTAATGTATGTCTTCAAACGAACAAGTTACGGAACTTTGCTTCAACACTTTCATTAAGACTATTTTTCATAAGCTTTTGTTGATTATGATAATAAACAAAAGAAAAGAAAAATAGAAATCAAACAATGCAACTTATGAAAATTTTCAAAATTATGAAAAATAAATTTAAACCACAACATATTCAAGATGCTTCAAGAAAGGGTGTTACAACATTATATGTACTTAATTCACAAATATTTGGATGAGGTTTTTCATTGGTACATTTGCCAAAAACATTTGATACAGAGGTACACAGCATTAAAAAAAAATGAACTTGCTTAAAATTGATTTTCAACTGAAGAATGCACAGTAATCATTTTCATAAATACTAGAAGCCAAGCAATAGACTTTCACATGGGAGCAATCACATTATGGTAATTACATTTTTTATTTAGGATTCATTTTGTCTTGATTTAACAAATGGTAAATGGCTCAGCGTGCACTATTGAGTTTTATACATTAACCGCGTTACTGTGCACATTGTGATTGGCTGATGCCTGTCATCTATTAGAGTAGAGGGGCACAGAGGACATCACTGCGTGGTGTGACTCACGCATGATCAGAGTACATAGTCCAAGTCATTCTTCTAGGCAAAGTTTTTCAAAACTTACAGCGAGAACAACAAGAGAAAGTTCAGCTTAATTATAAATCTACATCGAGGAACAATCTGCCAAATACTCTACACCTGTAGAGACATTTAACTGGCTAAACAAGCTTGAAGTAGATGGTGAGTGTTTTTTTACAAAATTGTTTTGCTGAATAAGTAATCCTCCATCTCAATGTGGGTTGAAACCTTTAACGTTATCTTCAACTGTCTTTATTTGTAAACTTTCTTCCAGTATTGAGACAAAAATCTTCGCAAACTATGAGGTTTAAAAAATATAGTAGCGTAGAAAGTGATGCGTACTGCTTTGAGCACGCGCTAGCTTTCGTCGCCTTTCACCCATGGGCAAATAGTAAATGGGTAATTGACCAATCAGAGCACATGCTTTCCTTTTGTTATGCTATAAAAAATATAATTTATTCATTTTACTCAGTATCTCTGTGCTCACTGGCTGAGAGTATGCAGCCATTTCATGCTGTTAACCAATAATTGATGCCTGAGTTAATATAGGCTATCTAAAAGTCCTTTCCAAACATTTTAATGTGATCCATTTTGTTCCAAGTTGCAGTTCTTGCCTGTGCACCTGGTTACAAAAACACTGATAGTCCTAATCACAGTCTGACGATGAGTCAAACAGCTCTTACAATCACGACAACAATGAAGGTGGAAGTGTGGAGCACACATTAAGATTTGAGTCTATTGGTGCTGCACATGAGGAGGGCTCCCAGACAGGATTACAAGCTACAAGCTAAGCCAGAGAATGAGAAATTGACATGGATCATGTACTGGGTGGTTTTACATTAAGTATATTGCCAGTGAATTTACCCGGTATCTAGTAACCGTACGTCCTCTGATTTTTGAAGCACTTTTATTTCAAAGTCCAAATTGCATGGATGGGCTACTAGCCATCATTATAACCTGATTAATAATAAATTATTGTTGTGGGTGTTCGTTGGACAAATTGCATCACATGGTACAAAATTGGATGATGGGTATCCGGGGGGAGGGGGGTTACTCAGGATTTCATGTGACAGGGTTGATTTGAGTTTGAAATTTAAATTCAGATTGAAAGATCAATATTCAGATGGTATGATGAATAACAAACACGAACATTCAATTTCTAATGTTTTTCTTTGTGTTATCATTTAACTCTTTATGGGAATTGTAAGGGTCAGAAATTCAGCAAGGGATTTTGTGGGGATTTAGTTTTGGTCCGGGGATTTTTGGGGGTCTTGATTTTGGCTTCCATTCTGTCATCCCTGTCACTTGAAATTCTTACATCCTAAGTGCCTCCCCCCCAGGATGGGTATCAGAAATATACCCCGTATGATTTCATATGTACATTATGTCACCCAATTCTATAGGTCTACAAGTGCAAACCAAAAGAACAAACCACATTTTCAGATCCAACTTTTTTAATAAAATCGCAGTGTTGAAAAAATTATGTGAACCAATCAACTTGATTTTATTTCAACTGTAGTTACACTGAATTATCACTGTAGGTTTTTGAACTATTTTTCAGGGATTAAGCATGTTGTAGTAATTAATCAGAGGGTTATCATAAATATACCCCCTTCTAGCTTGGTGGTATATTGGAGGATAGTGCCCTTGGATGAAAGATTGTCCAAAAATTTTCACTGTAGCCCTCAAAGCATTAATTGCTTCTCAGCCAACTGTTCATTTTTTGGACAATCTTTCAGCCTTGGTCATTATTCTCCAATATACCAGCTGCCTGAAGGGGTTTATTTACTATTACAATATTTCAGAAAGTGGGAAATATGTTGTGGTTAGATGTCAAAGTCCTAGATATTTCATTACTTATAATGCACTTTCAGTGTCAACGGTAGAGTGATTTTAAGTTGACTCTCAAAACTGTAATCAACAGGTACCTTGGTTTTGCTTTGCTATGCTCCGTAATTGGTCCAAAAACCACCATCTACTTAATCAGTCAGATATGAAAGCCAGTTGTGTTTGATACTGGTTACGTATATTTGCTTTAAGTTTTCATTGGTTCATTGTTGTTTATGCTGTTGTGATTTTCCATAGCAATGCATTGGTTTTACGACACTCAATTGCAAACCAATCTAAATACACAGGTACCATATTTACTCCTGTGGCACTTCTGGTGGAGTTCTTGTTCAGGGACAGTGCTTCTTCAGGTGCAATGATTGTTGAAAAGTCAATGTAACGCAACATCTGATTTTCTGACCAAAACCCATTTAAAAATACCAGTGTTCACACAGTTGGTTTAATATATTATTTTCCAATTGATTTATTATTGCCAATATAGGGCTGACTTGTCCCCAGTCATCTTCATACAGCAGGCAAGGAAGCCTGAGGTATGTCTGGGAATGAGTCAGAATATAGAGGGGGTAAATGTTTCTGAAAATAATAATGAAGTGGCTTTTAGTTTTGTGTTGTAGACTGACAACAGTTTTTAATACAAACAACCAATTTTAAAACTTTTAACAGTTGCAAACAGGTGTTCTAATAATTGGTTGAAAAAATGGCACAATATATAGAACAGTTAGTTTTAAAGGCAATCATGTTTCAATTTCAATAAGTTCCCAATAATAAATATCAAATGGTAAATAAAATTAAAATTTTATTGCCCTTAACCCTATCACCAAGAGTGATTGATATGTACCTTCTCATTTCAAGGTCAATACATTGTGTAGAAGACAAGTGATAATAAAAAATGAATCACCTGTAGAGGTTGTCTTAATGAAGCACCAAATGACTGTCAGTAAGGAAAATTAACATTCAGATCTTGGGAGTGAAAAGTTAAATTGGTCATGTGTATGATATAAAATAACAAATTTGTTTAATCAGAATCAGTATCAATGGTATTCCTATGAATTCATTTTGGTCTCTGAAAATAATAGCATGTCAGGGGTTTCAAAATGGTTTGAAGTTGGTGTCAGCAACTGGATGAGAGAGTACGTGGCTGTGACAAGTTAGCTTGTTTGTTGTGAAGTGATTGCTATGATCAAGTAGCTGACAGAACTCCAGCAGTTGCTGTCTTGTTGTGAAAACCCTGACATGTCTTTGTTTAATTACTGTATCATGAAAGCCAAATACCTAAACACTTAATAATGTCCTGTGAGTTCCAGACAAGCTAATATTTTAGCAGAAACTTCAACCCTTTGTTAAAAATCTGGTCATTCTTTCTGCAGGTCTTAACAAATTCTCCTTTCAAATTTCTCCTTACATTTATTATTAATAGAAGTAGTGGTGAAAAGTATTCACAGTTGTCAGAATTCAGGTTGAATGATCGTGTCCTTAAATAGGTTACTCAGGCTTAAAACAACAACAATTACCCAGCAAAACTTGTTTACCCGACAACAATTTCCTCACTTAATCAAGGCATGACCAAACAAATGAGCTTTTACCACATACAACTTTTGTGATTTTGAATTCTACATGTATCATTACTGTACAATGCAACATCAACAACAACAATTTATTAAGGTATTTCCATAAAAAAATACATGGCATTACCTAGTTACACTTAAGAGATTATAAAGATATATAAAATAGAATCAGAAATAAAATAAAATGCAATTTTATCAATTGGAAAATAAAGTTTCATGCCTACAGTGCTTACAAAAACCTTTATGGTATTAATCTAAGGTGCAGGTGCTGGCAAATCTTCTGCTGGCCTGGGGTGTGCTCCACGGAGTGCTGGCTGGCCTCTCTGTGGAATAATTTATGGCTCTACGTGCCACAAACACACCATAAACTTCAATGAAGACACAACCTTAGGTTTCTGTTTTGGTGGCTTGCCCGGGTCTGACCACTTTGTGGACGATGTCCCCGCTTTGAGCAGTTCATCGTGATAACATTTATGCTAAAGAAATTGAAAGATTAGTCAGAGTAACTGGTAACACAAAACTGATCACAGCAGAAGTAGTTAAAACATCAAAGGTTAAAATGTTCCACACGTTGGAATCCGGGAAAACTTTCACACCTCAACACAACTTGATATATCTCGAAAACGGTTGCGGGACAAGTAGGAGAGCCGGCAAAACTAAAGGAAATTAATTAAGCTATCAAATAATGTAAAATTTAAGGACCAAAACACGAGAAAATCGCGTAAGAGTCCTTTCCAAAACACGACATGAAAACAACACTACTAGTACGTTTCGATGGCTCTTCAGAACTTGACAATAAATGCAGTGAAAATCAACTTACCTTTTTAATTCCTACGCAGTCGGAAGGATTTACGTTACACGAAGCCACAGAAGGATTTTCAGAAGACTACCTTTCAAAAGAGAAAGGGAAAAAAAACGAAAATAACTGCAACCTGCTGCGCTGTGGAATATTTTTCACGAATCGATCGCGCCTCCCGATGAACGGTGTCACGTGGTCGCGCGTCGACCAATCAGACATTTTTCGCCAGTGAACTGTCCCCAGGCGTTCCCTTCCCGCTTATCGATTTGGCGCGAAATTTCGTGACGTCACCGAATGACACTGAGCGGGAACGCCTAGTGAATAATGGCAAATCCAAGATGGCGGCCCCTGACATCAAACTCTGACAAATTTGGCTGATTATTCTGACTGGACGGAGTTACAAGACTATTGCACACACATTTACAAGCGTGTAGGACCATTTCATTTTACAGATTCTTCGTTCAGTTATTTTTCTATTGATTTCATTGTACAACAACTGGTTCAAGACAAGACGTCGTGTACATCTCGCGGGAAGCGGCCAAGGCAAGGCGACCAGTACTTGTAAATACGCTGTAAAAATCAGCGAATTTGCTCTGTTTTCTTTAAAAGAAAAACAGTCTCATATAGGCGCTTCTTGATACATTCCTTTTCTTACTTTAGCATTCGAGCGAAGGATGATATGCTGGTGTGTTGATCTGACTAGTTATTATATTAATTATAAAGGGGTCATTAAAGCCTACTGCTTGCCTATACTACCGCGACTGCAAGTTGGCCAGTATCGCTTTCATGATTAGTCTTCGCTTTTTAGACTCTTCTTAAAGTCAGTGAACCGAAAACAAACGTGAGCGAACTAAAGGTAAGACGGCCTGTTTCAAATGTTTGATTTCTCTGTCAGCTCAGTGCTATAACTAATACTGAAATGTATTTGATCGTTTCGAGCTTTCATCCATCATAGTGCTGGCATTACGTCACAAAAGGCTTGATTCAATAGCTGATCTTGTGTTGCATGACCTACAGTGTGTGCATCATAACATAAATTTTATCGGTGAATTTTAATGTTTATGTTTTTTTTCACAGTGATCCAAAGTTGTTATAAAATGCCATGAACTAGATCCTTTAACTTTCCCAGGCTTGTTCCTGCTTCTTCTAGTTCCTGTTGTTGTTGTTTTTAGGGTTGTGGTTTTTCATGGTCCTGCATATATATTTTTTAAGAGATACCAGTAATTTGAGCACCACTTCCCCTGGGGTTGTTTTGTTTGCTTTAAACTCTTCAGTCAGTGAACTGATACTGGGATCAGTTGGCTTAGAAAGCGTTAAATCAAAAGAAACAGTGCAAATTGACTATATGTATGTTTATCTTTTTATTTTACAACTGTCAAATGTCAACAATGCCAATCAATCTGCACACTTAACTTACAAACAAACTCTTCGTTACTAAATAGGGAGTAGAAAATGATACTGAACAGTATTATTTATATAATAGTATTATAACAATTTTATTATTGGTATGAGACAGCAAATGGTATTCTCGCTTGTGTGTAGACATATCCTATTTCTTTTGTGTTCACTCGAAGAAATAATTGATGGCTGCATGCAGGCTAATGGAATTTGTACTTACACAGTCTATTGGGGTCACTAGAGGGATTTTTTGAGAATTTCATAGTTATAATGTTAGTTCTCTCATGGTTGCATCAGACTGTCAAATCACATCCCATTTTCTACTCTCAGTGAGTTTTTTGAAATAAAGCCAAGAAGTCATTAACCTATTTTTTACCTGACCTTTTGGAGCAGGTTCATAAATAAACATAAATAGCCATGCAATTGCTTATTGAAAATGTAAAACCTTGAACTAATGAACCTTGTGGAGCTCGTCAGATCAGCCATCATAATTTAGCAGGTGAAATGAGATGCAAACAGATCAAAATTTATGATGCAAGAAAAATCTTCACCCATTCCTCTACAGTTTATTAACTTCAAAATGGTGTTGAAGCCTGGATCTTGCCTGGGATATGTGCTTGTGAGCTTAAAACCAATCTTTCTTCATTCCATTAGGCTCCTCGTGGAGCAAAGGGCGTCAAGCTAAGAACCAATACAATATTTTTATTTGTTTACATTTTAAGTTTTTGTATTGCAATATATTTTACAAGTCACTTCTCTTATCTCAATATATTCTTCATTGACATGGCACAATTAAACTCAGTGACTCCACTTGTTTTCCTGCCAATTATTTTAGCTCTTTTCCCTGCCAAATGTTTCAGGTAAATTTTTGAATAATTTCATTCTCCCCACCCCCATTTTATCCTGGTTCCCTCAATGAGCCATTTTTGGCATTATAACTTCCACCTACCAAAACGATAAGCAAATCCATGAGTATATTTGCTCTTAGGATTAACCTTGGGACTGTTCTTGCAAAGTTAAGCAGTCTTTATCATGCATGCAGTCACCTATATTATTTGTAAATTTCTCAGTGGTCCAATTTATATATGTAAACAATAAACACAAGTCAAATGTAGACTTTCATTTAATTTCAGATTATGATAAGATAACCAGATGATTTGCAAAAATTCATGTTCTACCTCAAAATCCTCTTGAATGAATTTCCCCATAAATCATTTGCCACACAGTTTGGGGGCTGAACGTATACATAATTGTTGAGTAAAGTGAACTCGAAGAAATAGGGTTAGCCTGTTGCTTTCCTGCTCAAGATATAGATCTTTAAGTTTGTGTGGTATCTTGGAAAACTATCAGAAGAAACTTCTGCCATCAAAACATCCATTTCTGTCGGCTACGTGCCAATATAAAGCGTTTCAAGCACTGCTGGTAACCCTACCAATGTTGGAGGAATATTTACCGAGTCACATCATTTGATCAGTCCTTGTACGTGTCACCCTCTTCGAAGTCACCAAAACATGTGTGTTTAAATTCGGAAAATCTATGGCACAAGTAGGGAGCGTTTATACCTTGACCAAGAACAGGACTTGTATAAACAATTCATACCATTTTCTTACGTTCAAAAGTGGTAACCAACACACAGATTCGCGCCATTCGGTCGCTTGAACAGTCTCTCAAGTCTTCACTTTTCGAACTAAATTCTCGTCAAAGAACACAAGATAATCCATTCCTGTTCAACAGATCTTTAGACCGATGATAGAACTTCTCATAAATGCTTTTCATTTCTCAATGCTTGCTGTCAGAGCCCCAAAATATCGAATTGAAAACGGGGGTAAAAACGTGAAATTCGGGGGTAGATTTGCCATTTTTCACTAGGCGTTCTCCGGCCGGCACGCCAACCCGTTCCCAGGCTCTTACGTGGCCCTCGCGCTCGCCCGAGAGAGGAGGAGAACGCCTAGGGACTAGGCTGACATTTATACTGTACAAAAGGCTCACAAATGGACATAAACTCAACTCCGATGCACAACGCTTGAATGGCTTTTCTTCACGTCATGTTTAATACGTCGCGTTAAGGAAGCACTTTTCACGAAGATCCTGAATTAGTTGATAATACATTTTAAGCAAACAAACATTAAACTTTTTTTAGCGAGAAAAATAATTTCAAGTGTAAAATTGCGGGACCCCGTGTTTTCCACAGACCCCGTGTTTTCCACACCCCGGGACCCCGTGTTTTCCACAGACCCCGGGACTCCGTGTTTTCCACAGACCCCGGGACCCCGTACCCCGGGACCCCGGCCCCGCGTTATCCACTAATCCAAAAAAAATCCAAATTGACGCTTCACTTAATTAATGGCGCGGAAATTAACGCTCCGTTAAGGGCGCGGAAATTAACGCTCAATGAATTAACGCGACTTAAATTAACACGAATTTTCCAAATTCGCGTTAATTTCATGAAGCGTTATTTTCCTATAATAAGGTAATAGCGAAAAATTGGTGCATAATGTATAAAGTCTTTGTTGCGAGGAGCTTTAGGAGCCGACCTGTCCGGCTTCATATAAACCCTGTCTGAGAGCCCGTACAAAGGCGAAATGAGGGAGTGCCGGGTTGGCTATCATAGACTTCTTTCCAATGCTTTCAGCTGGTATTTTTTTAACTATGAGCCGAGCTACCCAAGGATAGAAATATTAACTGAACTATTTTCGCGCAAAGTGGTGAAAAGAAAAAACATTTAGCTGAAAAACATGATTCATTCAAACATTTCTAAAAATGATGTAAAAACTCAAAGCCAGTAAGCTCTTTGTAATGAAAAGCCGACTGAAAATTATTTCCATCTTTCATGTTATGATATGTATATAGACCCTCTATTTTCTGTAACTTCGCCGATAGCAAACAAGCGAACTAAACCTCGGACCTGAGATTTGAACGAGAGCACACCAGTGGCGGATCCGGGGGAGGGGCCCGGGCCCCCACCTTATTTTTTCGCAAATAGCGCATTTTCTTTGAAGTGCCGGAATTATCTTCGCAGAATTCAACATTCATAGTCCAGCGGGCCCCCTCCTTAGCTGAACGTCTGGATCCGCCACTGCGCACATATACAGCCTGACACGATTAGCAGATGGATTGGCCCATATACGGTACACGTTTTCTTTCCAACCCACCCCCCGCCTTAGAAAGAATAGCGATATGTGCTGATCTGATCTGAACCGATGAAATATCATGCCAGGTAAGTTTTTCAGTTCACATGTGACCTGCTATCCGTATCGCTAAACCGACGGTCCCGATTCTGTCCAATTTTAAAGTAAAATAGTGCCAGCTCAAAACTGTCAACCCAGCTGGAAGTCCGCCCGACACACTTCTTCATATCTGCTCCCATTTTATAAACTTATTCCGAACCACATTAAGTCTGCAAGTTTCATAGCGTCTTTCACAATTTTATTTAAAACATTTTCATATAAACAATGTAAGATCAAGGAAAGTGATTTTCAGTATTTTCACAAGTTTAAGGTTATATTTTGGTTCTAATTGTATATGCATTACACAGTGAGCGCATTGATTTTTAAAAAATATTTTCCCTACATTTTGTAAGCTTAAAGATTTAACTTTCCCTTAACTTTTGCGCATTGAGCACCATTAAATGCACTCAAAAACCATTGGACTTGCACCACACCACAAATTTTAATGTTAGGCAGCCCAGTGAAAGGACTTAATTGGAGTCTTGCTGGAGTACCTTCCTTAAAAAGACTGCTTTTGTTTGTTGTAATTGATCTAAAATACTGAAATAAGAAGCTAATTTTAAAAGAAACCAGTTTTTAATTACCCTGTAGACGAATTACAAGAATATACGATCTGATCACCTCAAAACCAAATTATCTGAATAATAAGGAAGACAATTAATTGTAAGAAAAGGAAACAAAACTGGCTTAAATTTGATACAGGCAACCAAAAAGTAAATTCATGAAATGTTTTCTTCGCTTCTTTAAACTTAGTTTTTCTTTCTAAAGTCAAATGTCACGTTGTCTCCAATCAGTATAAACGGTGCCCAGTCAGAAACCATGGTAACGCTGTTACCTCTCAACCACTGCATATCTCTCATCCACTTCATGGCCTCGTGAAGAGATTCGCTGGCACTTTCCCCACGAACAAGGTGCTCGTAGAAACAACTCATTAACTGCTTTGTTGCACTGTCGTCTAAGGCCCACAGAGCTACCAAAACTGAGCGTGCACCGGATCCTAAGAACGCGCGAGCGATTCCAACAGCTCCCTCGGCCCGAATTTGTCCAAGGCCACTGTGACAACAACGAAGTACTACCAGTTTAGCTCGCAGTTGAACTTTTGAAATGTCAGTCATTTTCAAAAGGTAGTCGTCTTCTTGTGGAATCTCAGTAGTAGAGCCTTGAGGGGCAAGGGCAATTTCTCCTCTTTCAGCACTACCATGTGCAGCAAAATGTATCAGACTCACTGACGATAGCCTTTGAAGTACTGCCTGCTTCGTTGCTTCCTTTCCTAACAAAGGTTGTTCGCCCAGCAGCCGCCCAATCATCTCTGCTTCTTTTCTTGCACCAGGCAATGGTACAAAGTCTTCATTGGGACGTCCATTGTAAATCACATCACCAACTTCAGGATCACCCACTATCAGAGCACCAGTAGGACTGTGATAGTCCGCAGGACTGTCCTGAATGAGCTTGAGAGTCGTCAATGAAGGAATGATGCGGATCCTGAAAGTCTCTGATAAATACTTTCCATTTTTATCGAGTAAAGCTGCAAATGGAACACTGCACAAGTTGCGATGAGGAACAATGATAACTTCAGGCTCTTCTAGTAAGTCGGACACAGGATTGATGAGCATTTCGTGCAACAAAGTTAGACTCGGTTTGAGATCTTCCTCATCCTTTGCAGGTCGCAATGCTGCTTCGTAAACGTCCTTGGGCATAATATTTAGCTTGCGGAAACTTTTAGCAATGGTAGCAAAAAATTCATCCAAATCTTCAGCTGGCTGTGCTAGTGTCTTGTAAAGAGTGTTTTTATCCACAGTAAGTTCTCGGAAAGAAATGGCTCCGCTTGCCTTGAGAATCCACAACAACACTCTTTTAGAATGATAAGAAATGTACAAACAAGTGCAGTTGCTCTCTTTCGTCATGACATTTTCAAGGCCAATCCATGATTGCGGGTCAGCTGATATGTGTGTTTCAGTGGAGTACTGAGTTGCCATCAAGTCTGCTAGGGCTCTAGCCCGTCCCAGCTCTGCAACATAAAGACCATTGTTGTAATTTCCTTTGTCACAAAACAATCCACTGAGCTGCCCGTATGAAAAAGCATGCCTGTCTGCTAAGGATACCTTAATTTCATCGTTGTCTGCATTTAAACCTCGCAAATCTTCGCTTTTTTCAATACTTTGAAATAGGCAGGAAAAAGCTTCCTGGATTTGTTCTTGGGACAACTTCGTCAATGTAAGGTAACAGTAGGACTGATACTCAGTGTTGGCGTCTTTAATATCTTTGCTTATTGAGATTGCCTTCTCAAAATATTCTTCGGCCTTGACATATTCACCAAGAGATTGAAACACGCGGCCCAGTTCTGCGTTAACGGCTGCTTCTCCTTGTCTGTTTCCAATTTCTATAAACATGGCAAGTGCTTTCTCAAAATATTCTTTAGCCTTCTTATTATCACCAAGACATTTAAAGAAATTTCCCAGCTCATGGTAATACGCTGCTATTCCATCCTTGCGGCCAATTTCGACGTGGACCTTGAGTGATTTCTCGAGATATTCTTTACTCTTTCTGTATTTTCTAAGATGTTGATACACAACTCCTAGGTATCTGTAATACACTGCTTTGCTACTTCTGTCACCAATTTCCATTACGATCTTGAGCGCTTTCTCGAAATATTCTTTCGCGTTGGCATATTCCTCACCGAGAGATAGAAACATGGTTCCTAGTAATCCATAACATTCTGCTACTCCTGCTCTGTTACCAGTTTCCGTTTCGATTGCAAGTCGTTTCTCGAAACATTCCTTAGCTTTGACATATTCACCAAACATTTGAAACACAGTTCCTAGGTTTCCGTAACATGCTGCTTCAATGCCTCTGTGACCAATTTTCACTGTGATCGCAAGTGCTTTCTCGTGATATTCTTTAGCCTTGACATAGTCACCGAGAAGTTGAAACACAGTTCCTAGCTCTGAGTAACATGTTGCTTCTCTTTTTAGGTCATCGATTTCCATGGTGATCGCAAGTGCTTTCTCGTGATATTCTTTAGCCTTGACATAGTCACCGAGAAGTTGAAACACAGTTCCTAGGTTTGAGTAGCATGCTGCTTCTCCTGCTCTGTCACCAATTTCCATGGTCATCGCAAGTGCCTTCTCGAGATATTCTTTAGCCTTGACATAGTCACCGAGAGATTTGAACACAGATCCTAGGTTTGCGTAACATGCTGCTTCTGCTTGTCTGTCACCAATTTTCACTGTGATCGCAAGTGCTTTCTCGAGATATTCTTTAGCCTTGACTTTGTCACCGAGAGATAGAAACACAGTTCCTAGGTTTGAGTAGCATGCTGCTTCTCCTTGTCTGTCACCAAATTCCACTGTTATCGCAAGTGCTTTCTCGTGATATTCTTTAGCCTTGACATAGTCACTAAGGAGTCGAAACACAATTCCTAGGTTTGAGTAACATGCTGCTTCTCCTTGTCTGTCACCAATTTCAATGTTGATCGCAAGTGCTTTCTCGTGATATTCTTTAGCCTTGACATAGTCACCGAGAAGTTGAAACACAGTTCCTAGCTTTGAGTAGCATGCTTCTTCTCCTGCTCTGTCACCAATTTCCATGGTGATCGCAAGCGCTTTCTCGAGATATTCTTTAGCCTTGAGAAAGTCACCGAGAGATTCACACACAGTTCCTAGGTCTGAGCAACATGCTGCTTCTCCTGCTCTGTCACCAGTTTCCATGTTGATCGCAAGTGCTTTCTCAAAATATTCTTTAGCCTTGACATAGTTACCGAGAGATCGATACACAGTTCCTAATTTTTCATATGCATTTTTTTCTTCTTTTTTGTTCCCAATTTCTTTCATGATTGTGACTGTTCTCTCATAGAGTTCTTTCGCCTCAGTATACTTATTTTGATTCTCATATATCTGTGCCAGTTTAATGCTCAAGTATCCTTCTGGGACTGTCATACCAGACTCGCAGTAAATGACGAGAAGTTTCCTTCCATATGTTATTGCATTTGCGTTATCGTGGATACGATAGTACCCGTCGAATATTGTTTCATAGACTTTTTCATAAATTTGTTTGGCAAGTTGCTGTTTTATACTCGGCATTTTATCATTAAGCATAATCAAGCTTTCCTTGCATAACTCGATGGCTTTTAGTGCACGACCGGTGTTGAGAAGGAGAGTGGCAACAGCTAAGGCTATAGCGATGGCTTCTATAATTTCTTCTATGTTGTTCATGACGCCTGCTTCAATCTGTTAGTGTTGTAGTGAACTGAAAATAAACCGAGTAAGGCTGTTGAACATGATGATTTTGAAACTTTTTAAAAGCAGTAGAGCACAGTGACTTGAAAAGGCAAATTGTCGTTCTAGATGTGAGCAATGTCTGCACTACATGTCTAATAGGCCGTTTTCGTATTCTCGGTATCGAACTGGAACAAGCTTGCAATTGAGGTTAATGCGGGTAAATCTTTTCTAATGCAAATGATATGAAGCTGTTTTTAATGATATTCCCCACGTATTAGCCTCCATTGCATGCTAGTTCCAGTTCAAAACCGAGAGTACGAAACTGGCCTATTGTGTGACCAGAATATGCTTTTATCGCTGCATATGTCTAAAATGTTGCTACGACATATCCCTGCGACAAGCGTTTCTAGATTTAAGTTTTTGTTAGTCTTGCTAAAAGCGCTTATTTCTCTGAACTAGTAGAAATTTAAAAGTGATAATTTCATTGCGACCGACTTTATTATTATTTTTTTCAATTTGTACTCGGCAAATTCATCATCGCTCAATTCACAAAATGTTGAAATGTACATATTAACTGAGGCTATACAACTTTCAAGAGTAAATTGCATTTCATTGGAAGGGCTAAGGCACCAAAATATATATAATGGTGTCTTTCCACTTAGAAAGCTGTTATTTAGAAGTTTTCTTCGATTTCATGAAATAATTTAAAATATAATGACAACTCCTTTTCATGCTGGAGTAAGTGATTATTCACTGATCGCATATGCACGTGGATGAGCTATTTCAACGGGTTTCATAAAAACTACATACACATATCACTTTTCAACAGCTAGTTTCATGTATATATCTTTTGGCTATGCGTTAAACTGGTAAACTTAAAAGAATACCGGAGGCATACAATATAAGGCAAGTTTTAAATTTACTCGCAACGCCGACGTCAGTTGAAATAAGCGACTGTTAAAGACTAATACGTATTCCTCGTCTTGGATATAGAGTGCGCTTCACTGTCGAGTTTATTTTATACTGTTAGCTTTGGAAAGTAAAAATATATATATACCGGATATCCGAATACGTAAAGACTTTCCTATAAGAAATTAGCAAATGATATTTTGTAGTCAGATTTCTCATTTTCCCCCAAAAATGAAATTTTAAGATTTCATTGACAGTTTAGACTTCGTTTGTGTCGATGGGCAAACACAATTTTCCTTCTAATGGTTTTAACTTTTACACTGAAGGCGTTTGTTAATAATCAGGAGAGACTACTGACATCACTCGATGTCGAGTCATAATATGCTCTCGCCGCATATAGTTTCAATAAAGTGGTTATCGCGGAAAATGTTAAAACCGAAACTTATACCTTTTTTTTTTCAGAAAAAAATATTTTTGGAAACCGCGGTGTCAAAAAAACGCGGACGAATTCCAGCTAGAAGACGGTTTTAAATATAAAAAAATATATATCCCAAAAATTGCTAGAGTGTTTTTAAAAACGCAAAGTCAGATGTTCTTCAGAAATTAGAAAATAAAAGTTTGTAGATTTTTCATTTTCCAAAGAAAATAACAACATTTTGAGCTGAATCAGTTTTTAACTGGCGTCAAAGTTTCGATCATTGTGTCGAGAAGCATGGGCAAAACCTCCTGCCTCCTTTTTTCACTGTGATTGGTTTAGAGAGTAATCGGTGTGGAGTATGTAAACATATTCTGCTAAAATTCAGCAAAGCGCTGTCTTTCTGAAGGAGAAAATAAGCGGAAGACCGTACTTTCGGTTGTATCACTAGAAAAAAGTTTAAGTGCCCATAACATCAATTTTTTCTTTTCTCAGCTGATTCTTCATGACATCCAATTAACTTTTTCGAATAAAAATTCTTATCTGCATTGCAATTTTTTTTTATAATTTTTTTAAAGACGTTCATATTTGCCGCCATTTTGGTCCACCATTCGCACCAGTCTTCCACGGTTTGAAGTGTGTCGTGACGTGAGTTCAGTAACACGTGATTTGAATCGTGACTTATCTGACTTGTAAAGAAGTGGGAAATTTGCTTCAGAGTCTACATTTAGTTCAAAATGCCGGAAAGGTGCGTTACCGCTCTTTGTAACAATGTTAACGATCCAGAAAACAACATCAGTCTTTATGCAAATTCATGAATCTACGTCATTTTTGAGCACGTTATTCTTGTGATCAGCGGCAGGGGTCGACCACAAGAAAATAGAATTTTGAAATTTTTTAAAAAAAATAGCGTTTTATCCAAATCGAAAATTTTTTTTCGCAGAAGTTCATTCGGTGAAATGTAGAATCAGCTGAGAAATAAAAAAAAAATTGACGTTATGGGCACGAAATTTATACTATTTGTCACGAAAAGTATCATTGGTAAACGCGATAGTATTTTTAAAAAGGTATAAGATGGTCAGACGAAGTAAAGCCATCTGTTAAAATTACTAACCAAAGAGAAACCTTTAAGACACGCGTAATAAACCGTTTAATTATTATTTTTAGCGACAAATCACCCATAGCCGCAACTAGTACTACGACTGAACGTCGAGTAGATTACAAATGAAACATTGTTTATCTCATCTTTCACTGATTTCCTGGGGAAGATGACAAATGAATTCATTTAAAACAAACAAGATGTATTGCAAATCAAATTAAGGCCTTTGAACGTTTTGTGTTTTTTACAAAAATTCAATCCAAGTAAAGCCCTATTTCATCTTTCAGTTTCGTCGGAAAATGAACAGTATATGATTTTACTGCTGCACATGTTGCTGCGACATATACCTGCATATCACCCCTCGTGTAAAATAATTGATAAAAAATAAGAAGTGTTTCCAGATTTAAGTTCTTGTTAGTTTTATAGCAAAAAGTGAAATCAGAAGCACGAAATACTCGAAATTTAGAAGAAATTATTTCACTGAATTAAGCGACCAACTTTATTTTTATCAATTTGTGCTCGCTCAATTTACAAAATGTTGGAATGTACGTATAAAGTGAGGCTTTTTTCATGAGTAAATTGCCTCGTTGAACGGGCACAGGCACCAAAAGGGGCTTCGTATATACGTCTTTAAAAGAATGGTCAATTTTTATGCTTGTGTACTTTCGGTATGCTTTTATAATGGTGTATTTCGCCTTAGAAAAATGTTATTTGGACGCTTCCTTCGATTTGATGAAGAAACTGCGTACATCAGATTCGGGGGTGGAAGCGGAATCATGAATCATGAATCCATGAATCATAGCTGTAAAATTGGTAGGAATCATGAATCTTCATGTTTAGAACTTGGGAATCATGAATAACGAAAGATGGCTAAAAGCATCATGAATACCAAATGAATGTTTCCATCGATATTGGAGGCGTGTGAATATAGAATGCAAACTACGAAACTTCTTAACAGTTATATCACAGAAATGGCCGAAAATAGCATTTTCGAGCGTCTAATTTTCCAAATTTTCTGGGGGAGTATGCCCAGACCCCCCTACAGGAAAACACTGAAAACGCGATTCAAATCTTCATCCCTTACCTATCAACGTGACCGTGATTAGGTATGTTACACACAGTGAAGTTATTTTCAAAACTGGATGAAAACAATGACAAATGAATCATGAATATCGATTGAAATTTTTAAATGAATCGCGAATCATTGAGGTAAAACAAGACAGGAATCATGAATATCCAAAGTCCAATGATTCCGCTTCCACTCCCGAATCAAATGACAGCTCCTATTAACGCTGGAGTAAGCGACTATTTACTGGCCACACAGGCATGAGGATGAGCTATTTTAACGGGTTTACTTTTAAACAACATACACATATCACTTTTCAACAACCAGTTTCATGCATATATCTTTTGGATAAAAACGAAATTGCGGTATTAAGTTCAACTGGTAAACTTTATAAAAGGCATGCAACATAAGGCAAGTTTTAAATTTACTCACCACGCCAACGTCAGTTGAAATAAATGACAGTTAAAGACCAACACGTATTCCTTGGCTTGTATGTCTTGTGTATGGAGTAAGCTTTACTATCGAGTTAATTTTATACTGTTAACTTTGGAAAGTAAAAAATTATACCGGATATCCGAATACGTACAGACTTTTCTCTAGGGAATTAGAAAATGATATTTTGTTGTTAGATTTACTTTTAGGTTTCTCAATTTCCAAAAAAAAACTGAAATTTTGAGATTTCATCGACAGTTTGGATTTATTATTAGTGTCAAGATGGGCAAACACAATTTTCCTTCTAGCGGTTTTAACTTTTACACTGAAGGCGCTTGTTCAGTAATCAAAAGAGACTACTCGATGTCGAGTCATAATCTGCTCTCGACGCATATAGACCATATAGTTTCAAAGTTTCGATAAAGTGGATATCGCGGGAATAACATTTTTCTAATATATGGCCTGAAAATTGTTAAAAGCGAAACTTATACTATTTTTCAGAAAAAATATTTTTGGCAAACCGTGGTGTCAAACAAACATGGAAGAATTCCAGCTAGATGACAGTTTTATATATCCCAAAAATTGCTTGTCAAGAATATTTTTAAAACCGCAAAGTCGGATGTTCCTCTGAAATTAAAAAGTAAAAGTTCGTAGATTTTTCATTTTCCAAAGAAAGTAACAAAATCGTCTTTTTTTTTAACTTGCGTCACGTTTTGGATCATTGTGTCGAGATGCATGGACAAAACCAGTTTATCTTCTGCCTCTTTTTTTACACTGTGATTGGTTTGTTATTGGTTTAGAGACAAGTCGGTGTCGAGTATGTGAACAAATTCTTCTAAATTCAACAAAGCGCTGTCTTTCTGAAGGAGAAAACAAGCGGAAGATCGTACTTTGGTTGCATCACTAGAAAAAAGTTGAAACCGAAATTCATACTATCTGTCACGAAAAGGAGGAGAGGGGGGTGGGGGGGGGGGGGGGAGCGGAGTTTGGACTTGGACTTGTCCCATTCCATTCGGGACGGCGTGGGGAGTTAGTAGAAATACTTCTAGTCGTGTCACGCAACTTGATGTTGCCTTTTGGACAGCTCTAGCGTGACAGATGCTTGTGGTCCTGGACGGGAATTGGGGTGCAAGTTTTGTGCAGTGTAATATTCAAGTGGATGTTTTTTGGAATATTCCACGAGTCGATTTAAAATAAAAGATACGAAGAGTTTAATTTAAAACTTCCTGTGTAAGAGCATAAAAATATCGACTACATCAAAGCTTTCACCATCAGATTCTTTAGTTGTGCGAAACGCGAGTAATGCCAAGTAATTTTACTTTCGGTTGTTAATCTTGGGGTGTTTAAATTTCGCGATTTTTTCTCGATACATAAATATAACGAAAATAAATATCCATGCGAAAATAAAACACATCAGGGTACAAAACAATGTCAGATGACTTGATTTTGAATTCAATAGCAAAGGTTTTATTTTAGGACAGAGTCTCTTTATTTAAAGAAATTACATTTTATCATACTGCAACAAATAATTCACGAATGATGCCTTAATTTATTCAGGGTAGCCCAGTCTGCAGCGAAGACTGCTTGTATCAATATAACTTGTGATCAGTCGTTCTTTACTTTTTTCTCTCTCCTTCCGCCTCGTAACAAAAGAACGTCTGATCGCTTTTAGTATCAATAGAAGTTCTAATAGAGGCTCCTTAAATGAGAGAAGCCATGTAATACTGTCAGAAAAAAATCTAGTTCAGTTATTTGCCTAACTTGTTTACAAGTGTGTTTCTCACATTTGTCAGGTTCCCATTTTGACTTGTTGTATTTTTATTTGTCTTTTATATTTTCAGTTTACAAAAATTGACGTATATCTGCTACAAAATAGAATAGAGCGTTTTCACTCACGTGACCAACGGCCATATTGATTTACTAAAACAAAAGACGATTTTTGCATAAAAATAGAGTTTAATTCCCGTAGGAATGGCTTGCTACACCAATATGGCCGCCGTTTCTTTCTTTTTGGAACACCAATATGGCTGCCGTGACGTCATATGAAAACGCTCTGTATTATATAATGGCTGGAGATCCTAGCAAGCTCTACTGAGCTTCTCTAAGAAAATCCTCATATGTTGAAAACTGTAACTTTAAAAATACAGTAGATGGATATAATTTTCTAAAGTAAATACTTACACGGGTTCTCCCTGTACGGGTTTTCCAGTATTTCATGTTAATCTAGCTTAAGGAATGTGTGTTATTTGGCACATAATTTTTTGTTGAATTTTTTAAAGAGCCTATAGGATTTTAATAATTTCAGACCCTAAGGTAATTTGTTTCAAATTTGAGCACCGCTAAATTTTAAAGAAAATTCCCCGTCCTTTTATACTCAATAAATGTTTATTGTGTACCGATGTGTATTATGAAAGTAAATACAAGCCGTCGCGTTTTTTTTTGTTTTGTTTTCAAATATCAGGGATTGATACAAATGTGAAATGAACAATAAACACGATTTCATCACACGGACCAAATTCATCAAATCAATTACAATGAACGTACACAAGAGTAGCAGTCCACGACGAAAATTAGTTATTTGAGACGTTAAATGTAATGCTGATTTTCTCCTTCTCTCCCGATCTCGTTCTTCAACTCGGCAATCTCAAATTTTTGAAAATTTAAGATGGTTCTGAATTTTTTTTTGAAAAGTTTGTATTGTCTCATACTAATCATTATACTATAACTAAACTGAAAAAGGGGGATTCACCGAGCTCAATTTTGAGTGACAGGTACCTAAAGCTAAAAATAAGGGGGGTTACACTGAGGCTATGGTAACATGTTTCGTCAAGAAGATGACACAACGTGTTTAGCAGTTATTGAGCATTCGTTCAATACCAGTGTTGTAGCATCACCTGATAAACACAGCTAGTAATGACCGCTCCAATAAGCGAACGAAAAATTGGCACAAATGTTGGTCGTTAAACTAATAAAATTGAACACTACGGCTCATTCCAGATATATTTCCAGGCCGGGATTGCAAGCTAATGAGATCCACGCTCGTTATAATAAGCATCACAAAGTGTCCTCATTGTTGAAAGTTCATCTAAACCTAAACGCGCATAATTCTGTCAAATATGAAATAGTACGGAAATGGCCAATAGCCCAGTCACTTATGAAGTGCTTGTTAAACAATATCTGCGTTCAATCCTAGACGTGCATGTGGTGACAACAATAACACAACATAAAGCAGAAACATAAACATAAACATTACGGCATCACGAAGAAACTATTCTTTTCTTTACGTCGTTACACTGCTGAGTGCAAACCAGACTTCAGCTGAAGCTCAGCTAGTTTCTGACGACGCTCTGCAATTTCATTGGAAATGGGACCACATCTTGAACCGCTGAAAGTGTTTCCACGTTCTTTCCATAGCTTGTCAAGTATATGGCAAGGATTAGTCTTTGATAATGCACACTTCTTTTTAAGCAGTGCGTTTTCCGAAGTCATTGACATATTTTTATCCCCCATGAACTCGCACAGTGTTTGATATTCTTGATTCATCCTTCTAAATGTTTTCAACTCTTCATAAAATGTGGGACCTGCTTGAAGAATTTTCCTCCAGAACGTTTTATTAAAGTGATCAAACAAAATGGCGTCTGCATGATTCCAAGCTAGGATGTTCCTCTTTACCTCTTCGTCAAACTCAATTTCCTTCTTTTTTACTCTTAACTTGATATATACAATATCCTCAAATTCCCAGCACAGCAATCGTTTAAGTAATATTAGCGATTCATCAAAGTAGTCTGTTATCATCACCAAGTCGAACTCTCGGTCCATCTTGTCGATATAACTCTTAACTAAAGTCATGTTATGGCAATCGTCTTGTTCAAGTCCCATATCAAATAAATTTGAGTTCGATAAATGGTTGAACCTTTCATAATTCCGCTGACTGGTCTTGTTTAGTTTTTTCCTGATTTCTTCTAAAGCGTTTGGTGACTTCAAGAATGGGTTTATTTTGTCCTTAGCCTGTGGAATTCCGATTAATTTCGCTATACTGTAAAACATCCAGGCAGATTTAAAACGGTTGAGAGGATTACGAATGACAGTTATGTATTTCGCCTTTGTTTTGGGAAAAACTGAGTTTATTGGTCTTTTATTAAATCTTATATGAGTAGAAAAAATCTTCGCTGTATCGCTTTGCACCAGACTTGAGACTTCGTTTAACTCAAGAAGCGCCGGCCATTGTCTATCTGCCAGATCAGGATCTAAAATAATTGTTTGGTTTTCGTTGATTCCATAATTAAGAAGGATAGTCGTCGTTGTGCTGGAAGCAGTTTTATGTGTTCTGAGGAAATAAATATGGTTTATAGGTTGACAGCTTGATACCCGTGCAGGCAAGTCTTCTGTTGTGGTGATTTTCTGCTGCAACACAGAAACTGGCTTTAAAGTTGAACTGCGGACGAAAAAAGCCCCATGATCAATTTGCGCAATTTAGAAACATCATTTCATTTTTCATCATTATAACCATAACCCTGGGTGGGTATAGGGCCGGAATTTAGAAACATAACTATATAATTATTTGCGTCAGATTAAAAACTGAAAATGCATCGCACAGTTATTCCGAAAGTAAGCGCTGAGAATTACGTTTAAGCAGCTTCGCTCATTCACGAGATGCGCCTATAACAGAAAGGTGAAGATATTTTAAGGAGAATTACTCAAGGGAGAGCAAAGTGTAATTTAGCGATTTATCAAACACATAAGCAGTTTTAAAACTCCAGTTTAACTTTTGAACGTCTACATCCAGGAATAAAATAACAAAGAATAAAGGGTTTCTTTCAAATGCAAAAACAATTACGTTCATGAATAGATCGATACATTAACATAATTTACTAACATTAAACAGAAGGTCTCTTCTTTTCAAATCTTTTCCTAATATAAACTTCTGTACTGTCACTATTGTAAATTTTGTACATGTGTTGCTAATAATAATAGATCATATTCAGGATAGTCGCAATGATGGTTTTCATATTATAATGTCAATCGGCCACGTTGTCTGCCCGGGAGGCAAAAATTAAAATGATACTGTTTCTCAGAAAATTGCCTCGTCTTAATAGTGAAGTACATATACCTGCACCAAAATCACATTTGAGAGCCAAGCTATGGAATAACGATTCCATTATTAAGGCTACTTTAAGAGAGTCACTCGATAACTTGACTTGTTAATGACTGTACAAGCCGTTTTCTTTTTCTAAAAACGCCGAAGTTGCGTGAAATTCAGCAGTTTATATAATATTTTCACCACAATACTGAAACCCAAATATTAGACATAATAACAAACAGTTGCATAAATATCATGCGTTTGTTTGGTCACCGAAATCATTCTTACCTTAAAATGACATCAGATCTTCTTCTTAAGTTGTACTCGAAGATAAACTTAAGAATGGACGCACAAATTAAAATCAGCAACAGAACAGTTTGAATATTCCGTAACTTGTAATGGATCTGTCTCAAAATGCGATACTTTGCCATTCTCAGTTAATTGTAAACTCTGCTATTTTGCAGTTAAACCGTCAAACAGCTCTCAAACAAATTTCATCATCGTTTTCAAGCCATTTAATTTTTGGTTAGTTTAACAGAAGGCCATTATTGTTGAAACGTGTATACGTAACATGGAACACAGCTTTTGAATATTCAGTTTTGCTAATTTGGAAATAAGAAAATGCCTTTTTCGCTTTCAATTTTTGATTGATTAAGGCGGGGGTACACCTGAAGCGCGTTGACTTTTTAATTTGGGTTTAATGCGAATATCTCGCTCCCGTTTCAAGCATTCACAAAACCCTCAGCTCATCTCACAAAGCTATGTTTAGCGGTGTTTTGTAAATTTTTGGGTGATTTTTGGGGATGTTTGGGAAGAGATAGTTTTTCTCAAAGAATTAGTAAATTTTGGAGAAATAAGAAATATGAAAGATTTAACGTGATTTTAAAATAAGAATTTGAATAAAAAAAAATATTAGATGGACACCCTAACAGTCCCCTGACAACCTGGGGTGACCTTGCGTGGGGGTCAACTGTCTGTTGGTGTTCCGAAAATAATTTTCTTTCTTCTATCCCTTGTTTTAAACCTCATAAAATTTTACTCAATTCACGTTTACCCTCACCTTAATTTTTTCCTCGTGATCAATTTGAAATATGGTAAGCTCCAAGTATCTTATTACAAATATGATATTTACTATTCGAGTTAAACCGTCAAACGGCTTTCAAACAAGCCATTTTTTGGTTAGTTTAACAGAAGGCCATAATTAATCAAGGTGTTGAAATGATGTAATGTGCAACACAGCTTTTGAATATTCAGTTTTGCTAATTTGGAAACAAGAAGATTCCTTGTCCACGAAACAACATTTTCGCTTTCAATCCTTGATTGGTTAATTTTTTCTCGTGATCAGTTCCAAATATGGCGGCTGCTCCAAGTATCTCATTACAATATGGTACCTACATTTCATTTACGGGAAAGAAAAGGTCGCGTTTAATTAGGGCCCTGCAGTATTCTCGTGATTCGTGATTTAGTGAATTTATTTCCCGTGAAACGTGATTGAAGAACTGAATTATTCTTCGTGATTCGTTACCCAAGGTTTTGCTTGACCTGTAAAGAACTTGAATTAATAATCGATATTCGGAATTTTACTGCTGCATTTCTCGTCATTTTGATATTTGTGAAGACTCTGAAGACATACAAAGGGGAAAGACGCCAATAAAGGTTTCAAATTTGCAATATGCAGCCTTTCCTTTGCCTTTTTCGATTTTACTGTCTTCAAAGGCCAGGACCGTAAGCAGGGGGGTGAGATAGGTGCGTTCGCACCCCCTCGCGCCCCGTAAAGGTCCACTTAACTTGAGTAGAAAAGTAGTCAGTCCACTGGCTAACCGTTGGAATCTGCATCATGTAATATACCTCTTTCTTTAATCCATGAGCCGAAATAATTAGGCTACACATGCAATATACTTCATTCTTTCCGAAACATTGGTGCCAATCGTACCATTGGTACCAATAGACGACCGGAATATCCACGCACTGCCTGACATGATTTATTTGCAAAATATTTCAAGCTCACTTTGAAAAAGAGTGATGACCTGGGCCGAGAGTAGGATTATTTTGGGGAAAATCAAATATTACCGGTACGGACCTCAGAGAAGGATTCTGAATGCGATGGTGATTTTAAGATTAATATATATAAAGAGTGGAGAAGAAAGCGAACGAGGTAGGACCTACCGACAAATTAATAGATAAATAACTGCAAGCGAGCACTTGATCATAATTATTGGGCAATTCGTTCAATAAATATCATTGTAATTGCCCATCAAAGTATACGAAAACAGTAAGAAAAGTTAGCACAATTACCTCAACAACTTGGCACAACTCAGTAAGGCTTTGCGGTTTTCACTATACAGTCAACTCTCTCCTTGCGGACACCCCGCTATTAAGGACACTCGCTATTACGGAGTCACAAAATCCAGATCTCCGGCTGGATTTGACTCCTGCTTTTTACGGACTCTCACTACTACTATTACACTTTCGTGGTACCAAAAGAACAATTTTATTGTTTTGACTCTCGATAAAGCGGACACCATGAACTTACGAACATTGCAGTCTATTGCTCATTATTTGTCGAAACACACTTCAAAAGATTTCTGGAATAATTTTTTTGCATCAATTCCCTCAGAGCTGTACAACAGACTTTGCTCTTTCACTTCAGCTTGCGCCTTTTCCTTCCAGACTCTTTACGAGAGATCAAACCTTCAAACGTTAACGGCATTTTTTTCCTCACACCACGCTATTAATTAATCCATTGACACCCGAAGCGCCCTATAGGGCTCGTAAAGGATCCAGCCATTTGTCCCGCTTGTGACGTCATCACCTTTTACCCAGAAAGGCAACATCTATGCTCAAATTGTGAAGCAGAACAAGACCTTTCCAACGATACCTAACCAGCGTGATTAGATTGATGGTCAGGAGCTTGAAATATGCACCAAAACGTTTCAAAATTTTAGTGAAAAACTTAGAGGAAAATTTCCCCTTTCCGCCCTTTGCTTGTCCATGGTAAGTAGCTCTTGCCTATTTACGCTTTCTCGGAAATTCTTCTACTCGAGAGAAGCCTGGTAGAAGGCCAAAAAGTGTAGCAAAATGGAAGGAAGAAGAGGAAAAGGAAAAGCGAGAAAATAAATACATAAAAAAATAAAAGCCTAAATTTCAAAATTTTGATTTGTGTGCATGCAAGAGCAAGAAAGTTGTTAAACACGATTTTTTCGAAAAGCAAGGACGCATAAATTTCAAGGGCCGTTTTTAGTGATTTGGAGCTATTTTAACTTATAATAGACCTTAAAACGTGTCAAACGTCCAAAACATGCAAAAAATGAGTACTTTTGGAAAAAAAAAACTCCGGGCGTCAATGGGTTAAGAACTCTCGCTAGTACAGACACTAAACGACGTCCCGAGCGTGACGTGTCCGCTAAAACGAGAGCTGGCTGTACCAACAAACGCAAAACCAAACTAAATTACAAAAAATAGTCACTTTCTAAAGCTTAAGGAAAAAAACGTTGCAAAAAAAATACGTAAACAAACTTAAACACTACGACTTCTAAACATGGGCCTGCTCAGGCCTTAATCTACCTGAGTGGCTCACAAAAGCAACATGACCGAACATAACGGCAAGGTCCCATGCAGTGTGAACAACCTAATAAATGGCCTTGTTCACCATGAGCTCTCGTAGCTCAGTGAATAGAGCGCCCGCCCGGTGTTTAATCTCGGGAGGCCATGGGTACGATTCCAACTTTGTCCCACGCTCGCGTAACATGATGAATATTTCATCTTCCAACACAGCATAATGGCATAGCAGAAGCATAAACATTACGACATCAGAAAGAAACTGAATCTTTTCTTTATGTTGTACATTATATTATGTTCCCAGTGTAAACCAGACTCTGTGACATATCAGCTAATTTCCGACGACGTTCTGCAATTTCATCGGAATTGGGCCCACATCTTGAACCAGTGAAAGTGTTTCCACGTTTCTTCCATAACTTGCTGAATGCAACACAAGGTTTGGTCCTTGATAATACACACTTCTTTTTAATAAGCAGTGAGTTTTCCAAAGTCACTGACATAATTTTATCTCCCATGAACTCGCACAGTGTTTGATATTCTTGATTCATCCTTCTAAATGTTTTCAACTCTTCATAAAATGTGGAACCCGCTTGAAGAATTTTCCTCCAGAAAGTTTTATTAAAATGATCAAATAGAATGGCGTCTGCATAATTCCAAGTTAGGATGTTCTTCTTCACCTCTTCTTCAAACTTAATTTTCTTCTTTTTTACTCTTAACTTGATGTATACAATATCCTCAAATTCCCAGCACAGCAATCGTTTAAGTAATATTAGCGATTCATCAAAGTAGTCTGTTATCATCACCAAGTCGAACTCTCGGTCCATCTTGTCGATGTAACTCTTAACTAATGTAATATTATGGCAATCATCTTGTTCAAGTCCCATATCGAATAAATTTGAGTTCGATAAATGGTTGAACCTTTCACATACCCGTTGACTGGTCTTATTTAGTTTTTCCCTGATTTCTTCTAAAGCGTTTGGTGATTTCAGGAATGTATTTATTTTATCACTGGCTTGTGCAATACCAGTGACTTTCGCTATATTGTAAAAGATCCACGCGGATTTAAAACGGTCGAAAGGACTGCGAATAATAGTTATGTATTTTGCTTTCGTTTTGGGAAAAACTGAGTTTATCGGTCCTTTATTAAATCTTATGTGAGTGGAAAAAATCTTTGCTGTGTCGCTTTGCACCAGACTTGAGACTTCGTTTAACTGAAGAAGCGCCGGCCATTGTCTATCTGCCAGATCAGGATCTAAAATGATTGTTTGGTTTTTGTTGATTCCATAATTAAGAAGGATAGTCGTCGTTGTGCTGGAAGCAGTTTTATGTGTTCTGAGGAAATAAATATGGTTTATAGGTTGACAGTTTGACACCCGTGCAGGCAAGATGTCTGTTGGGGTGTTTTTCCTCTGCAGCATGGCAACCTGCTTTGGAGGTGATCTACGGATGGAAAAGTTTCATTATTAACCAAAAGGGGAATTTGCTAGTTTTGGGCATAAAGCCTCTGGGCTCTTGATTTCTTAGATGTCTTCTGGGCACCACGCTCTGTTAAAAAACAAGATTCGGGGCTACACGCCGAAAAGCTTCCCTCCCCACCCCTCCCACCCCCGCGCCATTCCCTTCCCTTGGGACCCTCATAAACTTATTTATTATTCATTGTTGTTGTTGTTTTTTTTGCTTCAACGAGCAAGTGTTAAATTAGCTTTCGTAACTGTGAAGCCGAACATATAACACAATAATTACCAATCCAAGAATCTTGTAAGTCCACAAATGATATTCCAACACAGCTCGAAGGCACTGGCAAAAGAGCTCAATAGCAAATTTTATGCGAAATTCACCTTCAAAGCCAGACGAAGTAAATAAAATCTGATCACTGGCATTATGCAGAAACGCATTTCAAGTCTGAACGATTTCGCTCTGGAAATAATTAACAAGCACATAGATCATTTTATATTACTATTAAGGGTATTTGTGCTTGTACATCAGATTAACAATGTTTGCGGGTTCAAATCGCGTTCAAGACTTGCATATTTTTTTTTGGCTTTCTGTGTAGCTCAGCTGGTGACGGAGCCGTGCGAAACTATTGCGGCTGTGTCTAATTTAACGCTCCCGAGTAGCTTCACTTTACGAAAAGTGACTGTGTAGTGAGATATTTAGTTTCAAACTACACCCACCTTAAAGTGACTGAAGTGACATCAAATCTTGTGCTTAAGTTATGGTGGTAAATAAACAGAAGAATGCACGCACAAATTAAAATCAGCAACAGAACAGCTTGAATATTCCGTAACTTGTGATTGAAGTATCTCAACATGCGAAACTTTGCCATGGTTGTCTCTTACATGTTACGTAATTCAGTTAAATTTAGTATTTTCATCGTCGCGTGCAAACTACATTGATTAGTCCATCGTATCACAGCCTAAATAACATTGCGTGCTTTTTCGTTCCGAACCACCTCACACTCCTTCGGAGCATCACACTTACCAATCAATAAATGCAAAACAAGCAATAGACCATGAGTTAATTGACGCATTTTTATTTTGCCAATGACTTAGGTTTGCTTTGACTTCCCTCTGGGGAAGATCATGTTGAAAGTTATTTTATACTAAAACTGACAAATAATGAGGTTCACCAAGTTGGATTTTGACTCATTGGTACATAAGGCTGAGGTACCGGCCATTTTTTAGACGGGAGGGGGGGGGGGGGGGGGCAAGGGCTGGTGCAAATGGAGGGAGGCTTATGTTCAAATAGTGATAACGGAAAAGAAACAATGCTAGCCTTTTACACAACCAGTTGTAGTTTAGTGCGAGCGAATGTTCATTTTACCCAATCCAGAAACCAGTAATCCAGACCAAGAAAGGGTTTAAGAAGCATGCGCCGATTTGTCGGCCTCGTTTGCGTGACCAGGCGCGAGGCACGATTTCAAACAAGTGACATCTTAGATTTTACATCGCGCACAAAGTAAACTGAAACAGTAAAATACTCTGATTTTCAAGGCAAAATTTGTGAAAATGTTCACTCGACTCACATCGACTGAAATTCTCTTCAGTCTAATTTTACTGCTGTGACTTGCAACTTGAAACCGACATCGTGAAGGTGTGTCACGCAACAGGGGAGTAGCCTCGGGAGCAAAACTTTTTGCAAAACAAGTGCCAATGTTGTGCGCCACCATACATGACCAACAGTATTCATGAAAGCGGATCCTGCCTGAGATCTTGGGAAGACTAAATCATAAATCGCTTGTTACAATATTAAATAAAATCTCAGTTTAATTTTACAATACTTTACCGTTTCAAACAGAAAAAAGTAGTACAGTTCATAAAGTTATGCAAGCATACTATTACATCGTTCTTCCCCTTTGGGAGCATTTTTACCATTCAGGTATACTAGTTTTATTATGTTACACAACCATCAAGGGCTTTATTGAAACATACAGGATGCACAAACCGAATAGAATCTTGGGTAAAGCATCTCTGTTGGAAAGATCGAGAGCGATCTGGTAACCAGTTTACAATCGGCTCAACTGCGGCTCAACTGCCGATCTGAAGTTCGATATCAAAAAACTTCAAAATGTATTTGTTGTGATCGTTAAAAAGTAGCCTACATGATGGATTAACAAAGATCCAACCACTATGTCGGGCCTTAAAAAGTTTTTTAAGAAGAAAAGCCCAAACGCGAAGAACACTTTGTCAACCGAAGACCTTAGCGATGCGGCAAGTATCGCGTCTGGTTACTCTATCGCTAAGGACAAGGATTTGCCAAAGCTTCATAAAGCTGTTTGGAGCGGGGATTTATCAAAAGTAAAGCAACTTACCAAGAAAGGAGACATCAACCAACTCGACAGAGAGAACAGGTAATGAAAAAGGTGGCTATGTTAGCGATCACAAATTGATTCCCAGTTATTTGAAGTCATCGCTGTTCGTGCGCGTTTCTCTGGTAACTGGTGTAGCGTCCCTTGCTCTTCAACGAAGATTATGTAAATATATTTTATGTCTCTTGTGTTCAACAGAAGAGATACCTTCAAGGGTTTCAGTAATGCTTAAATTTTCAAAGTATCGGGCTACAAAGTCATCACTTCAGTGTTTCCTTTATGTTGATATTATTTACAAAGGCTGATTTGAGCTTAATGAGCGAGATATATAATTTTGGAACTTAATTTGCCAATTCACTTTATTAGATAATTGGAATACCTTTTCGTGGTCGTCATCGACTGTTCTCATTTCACTTAGGAACCATGTTACACCTTGAATGATCAATATAAAAAAAGCTGAGTTCTAGACTGTCGGACATCATCAGTCGATAACCGCAGATGTTCGCCTTATTGTGTGAGCATGCTGACCAAACATAGAATTAAAATAATAAAATTGTTATGATATTGTGACTTTTAGAAATCATTTATTATTGTTTTGACTTTAAGTGCAGAATATGATAATTCAACTTTCTTGCTTGTTTTTTTCCATTACTCTTTTCGTAATTTGACAAATTATGTATTAATATTGAATGTGTTCTAAAATTCTCATAAAGTCCTCTTACCATGTTGTGTCAAATGAGAAGTAAAATTGTTGTTCCAGTGGGTATTGCAGTGTACCTTCAGCTGTGAAAAAACTTCTTTCACTGGTATAATAATTTTTAGTTTGGTTAATACTGCACGCTGGCTTTGACTGTATTACATTACTCATGCCCAAGTCTTGAGTAATGTAATACAGTCAAAGAGTGCTGTCCATTTCTGCAATTTATTCCTCAAGAGATCAGCCAAGCGACAAGCTCAAAGGTTTTCTTTAGTCAAGAGTCAAAACTCGATACTCAAAATTTTTTATTCAAGACTCAAGACTGGAGCTTGAAATTTTCAATTATCGAGGTTCGAGGGACTGTCAACTTACTGCACTTTTGCACTGTAATGTTCAATGTTGTCTAGATGAAAAAGAAGCACCAAAATACTGTACATCCCATTCCAAAAGTAAAGCAAACCCTGTACTGTTTATGATAACCCACTCTCCTATCCCTAAAAACTACTTAAGTTACCCGTACCTACAATTTCTTCCAGCTTTTAAGTTTATGCTTTAAGTTTTATTTTTTTTTTTTCAGAACTCCTCTTCACCTTGCCTGTGCACAGGGGAAAGAGGACATTGTAAACTTTCTTTTGGCAAACAATGCTAAGACAAACCTTTGTGACAACTTTGGCAGAACGCCGCTTATGAAGGTACGTTTTTAAGCAAAGAGCCCAAAAGTAACTTCTTAGTTTTAATTAATTCACATATTTCTTTCGTGCAGTTATTATCCAATTAGAAACAGAGGACAGCTTGCTTCCAGTTGACTTGTAACTAGGGTTAAATCTGCACAAAAGAATTTGATGCATGTAAATTAAAAGTGGTCACACATTTAGACTCATTGCTATAACATGATAATTTTAATTTTAGAAGGGTTTCCATTTGGCAATAAGCAAATGCCAACTCGCATCAGTACAGCCGGCAAGGCAATAATTTATTAATCTTTTCTGAATTCCTTTGACTTACAAATTTAAAGAAATTAAGGCTCCAAGAAGGCATCGCCGGGGTAATTACATTCTGAAGATTCCCTTGCGTTGCAAGTAACTTTTGATGCCTACTTGCCCAAAGGACCCAGTGCCTTGGGTCTGAATTATGATTTTAAAAATAATAAACTTAGTCAAGCACTTATATGTTATTGCCCTTGGCAAGCAAAATGTGAGAGTTGCTTGCGCAGAGGCCAAGCTCTTTTTTGTCAATAAGACTTTAAGTGGTATTAAAATTTATTGTAATTTTTTAAAAAATTAATTGTCATTAAATTATTAATAATAATTTATACACATGACGTTTATTTTGCACAGGTAGTAGAGTGTCAGTTCGTGGAATGCATTAAAATTTTGCTAGAACATGGCGCGCAGACAAATGTCGTTGATGTCAACAATAGCACATCACTCCATCTTGCAGCAGCTAATGGAGATATTGACGTTGCTGTGCTTTTATTGGAGAGAGAAGCTAAAGTTGATGCAAAAGACAAGGTATGCATGATTGTTTTAACAGTGATGATATGTAAAATATAACAATGGCTTAAACAGAAGGTTGACTGGGTTAATCACACATAAATGGCAGGGGTCTCATAACTCTCACGCCACATGCCTCATGCATCAAGCTTTTTTTCCTTCCATTCAGATTTTGTTTGTCTGAAGTAAAATGCACTCCCCGACCTCTTATAAATAAATAATTAAAATTAAATTAAAAATAATTTAAAAATGAATTCATTGAAACATGTATTATACAGTTTATGCACTTGCATTTTTGTCACTTGTGGCCATGAATGTAAGGTCATTATTCACTTTCCAAAATAATTTAAATGCCAGTCTTCAATAAAAATGTGTCAAAATTGAGTACCGTTGAGTTTATGATTATTATATAAAGAAACAGAAATTTTCAGATGCTTGGGCAACTCAGAACTCAATGAAACAGTCTTATAATTACCACAGGGCTGGTAAATTAATTACTCTTCCCGAGTTCCACTTGTCTGAGACCAAAATGTACATGTCTCACTTGGGTAGACACTTAGAGTTAGTGTAGTTCACACCTATGGTTGGAAAACTCCTATGGACCAATTTTTGACGCCTAGCTAAAAATGTTGAGCTATTTCAACCTTAGCTGACTTTTTAAAAAAAATGTAAACTAAAACCAGTTCAAGGAAAGATGAAAGTCTAATGATGTAAATGACAATACCTTGTACTTTGCCCAAATTCTGTAAATTTGGAAGGAAAAAGTATTGGCAGCACAGTTGTGATTCATCACATCCTGGGGCTGGGATCAGGAAATCAAAATCAGATAATGTTCAGAAATGTTTGGATGTCTTCAGTACTGTTATACTCCGGTCAACCAGAAATTCTTGGCACTCCCTGCAGCCTACAGCTGTAAACATTTCATGCCTTGAATTGGAAAAAGTTGGCAAGTATGTACGTGTACAAAAGTACTGAGTTGAGTTTAATTTGATTGCAACTTTTGTTTTCACAGGAAGGTTTTAGTCCTCTTCATGTGTCATCTTCACTTGGAAATTTAGATTTTGTGAATTTCCTCATCAATGAAGGAGCAAAGATTGATGAAGTTGATGCCCATGGCCGGTATATATTTTATACTTGTCTACAGCTCTCAAGTATAAACTGTTTGGACTTTTCACGGAACCCATCAAATTCGCTGATTCCCATTTAAGAACTGCATTGTTAAATGGAGGTTGGGTGCCTGAGACATCCAGGGTTTCCACTATTTACAGCTTCTAAATGGAGACTGCTCACACGGCGGGCAAGTCCTGGCAACCCAGCCATGAGCCCCCACATGGAAGGGACGACAGGCACCCGTCACACTGGTTTAACAGTGGAAAGAGAGGGAGGGTGGGAGGGAGGGAGGGGAGAACATCAATGAAGACCTGCTCCCACACAAAACGCTCACTGTAAATGCTATCCATGTAATGGCTACCAACACTTCTCAGTCTGAGCACAAATGGAATCCTGACGCGTGCACATATCAAAACACCAACTGAAGGGAAAACATGTACAGGCGCTCTTTGTTGTTAACTCCGTTAAATTGCATTTAACTGCATTTATAAAATGCACCTGAGTGAAGAGAGGCACTGTGAGAGTAAAGTGTCTTTAATTTCCCAAAAGTGCAGTACAATGACACCAGCCAGGGCTCAAACCCATCCAGAGTCCATTGCACTTAAACCATTAGTCACAATGCCTCCCTGTTTTGCGTTGTAGGTCAGCACTAATGACAGCTGCTAGTGAGGGGCATATCGGCATAGTCAGACTTTTTCTGCAGCACAATGCTAACACTGAACTTAAAGATTCCCAAGGCTGGAAGGCTTCAGATCACGCTGTCATCCATGGACACCACAGGTTAGGCAAACTTGCTTTTTACACAGGTCATAAGTTTGGAAATCTTGGTTTATTAGCATTCAGAATTACATGTATTTGTTAAAATTATCTTACATGTACATATAATGTGGACTTTCTCAATTCTTACATGTATCTAGAGCGATTTTTGATTGAGTGTCATAAAACTTATTCAAAGGACTGAGCATTTAATCCAGTTTGGCAGTAACTATGTTTTTGTGAACACTTCACCAAACTGTAACATTTTTGTTGGCCAGGGAATTGCTTAGTTGTGCCTGGGAAGTTTTTTAAATACCATATTACAAAGCTTGGCGAGCAGATGGAGATAACAAACAATAACTGGAAGTGAACTGACTGTTTTTCTACACTGACCGCCAGAGGAGTACAGTGTAGCTGCAGTTTAAAAGATTATAAATTAAGTGATAAATGAAACAGGCTTGCCTTTTAATTTATTTCTTTTAATTACTATTAATTGTGAAAGTGAGGGATGGGGGCACTTCCTCTACGGGGTGCTTAGTTGATATTTTGGTTGAGGGTCCTGAGGCACTTATTAGAGCGTGGGTGCTTTTTGAGGAAATACAGTATAATTATGTTTTCTAACTTTTTTTTTTGTAAAATTTTCCAGTGTTTCAAACATTATTGAAGAGTTTGAAGAACAACAAGAAAGAACAAGAAATCAGGCCAAGGCTACACCATCAAATCAGGGCACACCCAACAAGAGAGGCAACTTATCTGGATTGCTGGGGTCTGGAACGACAACTAATGATGTTGACTTCTCATTCGGAGCCCCTGTTGCAGATGAAGGAGGTGTGTATACTTAACAATCATTCCACAAGCGCACATTGGATATGAGATGGTAGATAGCCAATAAGGCAGGTAGGGCCGAGTTCAGGCTATAACAATCTCATATCCAACAAGCGCGAGTGGAATAATTGTTTTATTAAAGTGGTACTATGATCAAATTTTCGCCCCTTGAAATTTTAGCTGTTTCAAAGAGTATTTAATGAAAGATTAAAAATGCCGTTTACCGTTTTCAAATATCTATTTTAGTTCCAGAGATATTTAAGTTTAAAAAAATTGTAAAATATGCAAATTAGGAAACTGATGACGTCATCTACTCAACCCAATTTTTTGTCAAGTACAAAAATTAAGTTATCTCGGTCATTTTCCTGCAGAGACCAATGAAACTTGGCAGACTAATAGTTCCTCAGGTGACACACCTACAGCTGTAATAAAATTATGTTACCATGGCAACTCAGGGTTCAAAATAGCTGTCGGCGGTAGCCGGCACTTTGACGACACTTGCCGGCTACTTTTCACCGAAGAAATATAAAATATCATGCCTTGATCGGCCAACTGAAATCAAAGTTGCTGTAAGTTGAAGGAAACATTTTATATCAGACAATAAAGCAGCTACAGGGCTAGAAAGTGCGACTCACTGGTGGCTATCGCGACCAAACTTTCATCTTTGGCGACTAAAACTTCTGGTTTTGCGGTTTAGTCGCCAATGTGGCAACTTCATTTCAGATAAATAACGGGCCGCCCCACCTTCTCAGGTATTGTGTCCCTCCAAAAAATTATATTGGAAGATCTTATTTACTTCTCAAACATTCAAAATAAGAAAAGAAGTCAAATTGCTCCAATCCATTATTTCGCTTTGCCGTAAAATATTTTCAGTTCGGAAAACTTGGAAATGGCCGACTGTATTTGAAATCGCCCCAGAATGCATTGCAAGCCCATGGGTACGTCATGTATGCATATGGATTGTGTCCCTTGAAAACGCATCGCTCTAGCTTAACAGCCGGGAAAAAAATGAGCCTTGACAAAAAAGCCGACAAATTCAGGCTAAAAACGAAATTTTATTTTGAACCCTGCAACTCACTCTTTTCCAGTCCCCATCAATTTTTTTTTAATATTTCAGAATTTTTCAGTTCGGAAAAATTAAACCCAGGCAAGACGTCTGCCAAATCCATTGATATGCTTGCTAGATCTCGCATGTAAAGCATTATTTACAAATATTAACGGAGAATGCCAGAATTGGCCAGAAAGGCGTTAAGCATTTGGGGGATCTGGAACCTAGTATGTTGCCATGGTAACCAAGTTGTCAAGTTCATTTTGTGAAACGCAACTAGCAGAGTGTTACTGCAAAGAATCAGAGACTTTCAATACAAATTGGCTGAGATATCACTTTCTTAGTATTTAATCAGAATTTGGTTGAGTGTATGACGTCACTACTTTGCTAATTTGCATATTTAAAAAACTTGAATATCTCTGGAACGAAAAGAGGTATTGGAAAACAGTAAACGGCATTTTGCTTCTCATATAGAGTACTTGTTAATATTTTAAAACGGTTGCAAAAGAAAACATGCGAATTTCATCATAGTAGCACTTTAAAAACGTCCAAAAGAATTGCAATATTTGAGTTCCCCAGCTGTTTTCATTGACATGTGCATTGTATCAGCTACAATATTTGTGGTCAATGGCTACCGTATGTGAGCCCATATACCATTGCCTGTTAACCAATCAAAACTCAGGAATTGCAATATACCATTGCTAATTTTTAATAATAACTATAATTCTTACAAACACCAAATGATACGGACACTTAGATTTAGTATGAACAGTTTCAGTTGGTCTAAAAGAGACAAAAATATCCATATACAGCAGATTCAGGTTGAGTATTTACAATCTCAGTTGCTATGTTTGTTGTCATGGTTGATTGATTGTGTTGTGTGGTAAAATAAGAGACATTGCTAGGTTAGAATGACTCACAACTTTCTGTCTGGTAAGAAAGCATGTTGTCACTCATCAAGCAACTACATTGCATTACTAGAAGAGATATTCATGTCTTTGATCTTATTATGGCAATTGAAATCAAGATAGAATACCCCCTGTACTACGTACTACTTTCCATAAGTTTGTTGATAATGATTATCAAGGCTGCTGCCTAAGGAAATTTCTAAGGAGCCCTTCGGGCTTCTAACATCAAAAGTTAGGAGCCCAAGCCATTACTTTAGGAGCCCAGCCTAAAAGTTGCCATGGTCAATCAAGGGGAAGGGGTGGGGTAGTAGTAATAATACCATTCATTCTTCATTCCATATTTTGAAGTCAGTCCCAGTCCTAAACACTTGAAAATAATGTTTTCGAAGTTGCTGAATTTTGCAAAGGCACATTAGGTATTAATTTTGATATGCTAAAATTATCTCGATTGTGGAAAATTTTAGTATTTTGAAATGAAGCACTTATTGTTTTGAACGGGATATATCTTACGCCAGTGGAACAAAGTTACAAGGAAATGGAAGTCATTAGATGAGAATGGAAAATAGATGTTTAGGCGCCCATCCGGGCTCCTTGAACAAAAATTTAGTCGCCCACACTTAGGCGCCCCAGGCTACCGGGCGCCTGTTAGGCAGCAGCCTTGATTATATGCCTTACATCAGAAGATAAAAGGTTTATCTGGGAAATAAGAGCGACCACTCTTGCTTATGGTCCACATTTTTACAACACACTTTTTCCGAGACAGAACATTGTCATTGCCACTTAGCAAAGTCTGTCATTTTGCCTTGCAATGAAATCAACCATGACAATGAATGTGACAACTGAGACCGTTAAATGCTCAGACAACATGAATCTGCCATAAAGGTATAAATCCACAGCATATAAACTCTATCTTGTCAATCTGAGGACATGCATGATGCTTTCTTGTCCCTTTGGTGCCCACATTAAAGATGTTCAACTTTACATTGGAACCTCCACTTACGGCAACCTTTCTTAGCCATTAGGACTCAAGAAAAGGTCACTCATGTCTGCGATAAGTAGATTTTTGTGCTGGGCAAGTTGGTTTTCATCCTCACTTGCCTGATGGGCAATGGCCAGGGAATTGATGCCGTCTGCCAACTAAATCATCAAGAATGCAACCTATTAGTCAGACAAGCATAATCAACTACCCTAGGTAAACAAAATATTTAAGAGCTGCTTGTCTGTTAAGCAGGCTGGAATTCAAGGTTTCTGTAGCCCTGCTTATGGAAGGTATGTACATGTAGGTGTCTGCCTTGAAAGGGTGTCTGTTGAGTAATATTAATTTTTTGTTATATTTTTATTTGCATTTTTTTGATGCTATGTATGGTATATTTCCTTTGATGCAGGTTATAACAGTGCCTCGGCAAAGGAAGAAGATTCTGTCAGTCAGTAAGTACTTACACTGTATCATAATTATACTGTTACCTGCTGCTTATAAGCCCTGGGTTTATACAACTTTGTAAGGGGTTTTGGGTGGGCTTATAAATGGAGGGGCTTATATCCGGGGCTAGGCATATACCAGTAACGGGAATTGAGCCACAGCAGTGTTGATCAAATGTGGTTTCAATTTTAATTACTTTTGTTAATGAAGCTTTTAAAAGTCAAAAAAAAAGTTTTTAAAGTCATAATATTTAGCCCTGTTCATTTCGGTACTGTCATCCAGCAGATGGGGGCTTATATCTGGGGAAGGGGGGGGGGGGGAGGCTTAAAACCAGATGTATTTTTTTGTTTACAGGTAAATGGGCCAAAAACCAGGAAGGGGGGGGGGGTAGGGCTTATGACTGGCAGCTTATGGTGGCATTGTTGGACCAAATCTGGTTATTACAAGAAAGAATTTATAGCAATTGGTTTTTGCAACCCCTTTTATTATGAGTGCCCTCTCCCCTCCAGGCATAAAACACTTCTAACAGGAATTTCAGAGCACAAGTCAGAAAAAATAATTTTAAAAAAATATCTTGAATTAGGTGCCCTCAAAATTTTATTAACTATCAGGAGTGTTTTAACATGGATGACAACTGCGCCTTTGGTTTCTTTACAAATAAAGAAGAAAATTAACCTTAACACACCACAAGACAACAACTGCACTTAGCAAATTTTAGTTAATTTTGACATGTTAAATACATGTTAATTTACACCAAGTTAATTAAATAATTAATGAACTGTTTAACATTATTCGTGGCATGTGCAATAATTGGCCATCAACTTATATAATTATACAGTGTATGGTATTTATAAACAAGAATTCACCTGCACATGACTTGTTTCACTGCTTGGTTCAAGCTTGGTATCATAATCATTAGATGCTGAAAACCATAAAATAAGGTTCTGTTTGTGATAATTTTTAGCACATTATCAGATACAGAATTGCTTGAAGGCATCAAAAGCAACTGTTGTTAACAAAAGTTAAATCCTGCTTGTTGTATGTAGGTTGTTTCGAGTTTGATTGCGTTAAATTCATTGTCGTTAGTCGCTAACAGATACTATAATTTGCATGTATGTGTATGCAAAGTTAAATTTTGTTGTGTGTGGAATTTATTGTGCTAAGGCAAAGAACTTTACACTGTGATAAATAATAATATTTTAATCAGACATGTGGTATTTTGTGTTTTGAAAGCTATTATGTTTTGCTTTCATCACCGAGCCAACAATAATGTGCTGTAGACAGGGAAGGACATGTTTTTCTCTAGAATTGCATAATTATATATTAAAAAGCTAAGAGCTAATGTTAAGACTAAATCATTTATGTTGAAGAAATTTTGAAGTGAAAAAGGTTTCATTCATTGAGATGTAAATAACCTTAAAATTTCTACTTCTAACAGACAAAAGGACATGCAGAAACCTCAAACTTGAAAGCTAGTCCACTCTGAAATCATATGCAAAATATTTTCTGTTTAAGCATTAGCCTGTGTTTTCTATAACAATAATGATAACCTTACATGTACTTTAATTATCTTCAAGCAATTGTGGCTTGTTAGGCCCCTAGCTTAAATGGCTAATGTGTTGAGGTCACTTAACAATTATTCCATGAGCCCGCGTTGGATACGAGGGGGTAAATAGCCAATAAGGCGCGAAGCGCCGAGTTGGCTATAACCACTCGTATCCAACAAGGGCGAATGGAATAATTGTTTTATTAAATTCTTCTTTAGTATAAATCAACTGGACATTTCATTTTGATGTAAACGAAGTGATAGATATGATGAGGCGGGAAAATTTGTGGCGCGGTGTTCACTTTTTGAGTTGAATGAAACACGCGAGGAAAGCGAGCGAGAGAGTTTTCTTCTGAAGATTTTCCTCGGAAAATCTCCTCGTAAATCGTCTTTTCATCCTGGAAAATTGTGACAACAATTAAGGTTTACGGGAAGATCCAAAGCAATAGCTTTTCTGGAAATTATACGCCTTGTGCAAGACGAGCGAAGCAAGTGTTTACATATTGTACTTGTTTACGGCTCCACGGCTGTCATCAAGACTACTACATTATGCTGAAACGAAATTGCACTCAGATTCGATGAAGTTTATTGAAGTATAAACGGACAAGATCAAGATTGAAAGGTAACAAACTTAACTGAAGTGCTGAGCCACATTTACGTCTAACACTGAATGAAATTGTGTCAGTTTTCTGGTCTTCCCGTAAATTATTTGCTGCTTTTCTTCTTCGTTCAGTCGCTCTTGTTGTACGTTTACAAGTATTTTTAATTAAACATTTCGCATCAGTCCTTTCAGGTTTACGTAGTTGAGTCAACTATGGCATTTTGTGGTATTTGTGTGGTTTTAGGGAAGGCACTGTCGATTATTTCTTCTATAAGCTTATAAACCTCACCAAATTTGCCATTTTTCAGATGGAACTTTCGCTTCCCGCAGGAAAATTTTTAAACTGAGCGGCACTTGCCGCACTCGTTTCCCATATAAGGTCAAACGCAGGAATAATGGCTGATAACCGAGATCTAGTGAACCAATCAGAAAGCTAGAATTGCATTATCCGAGGTTGAGAATTTAATAAAAATAGATAATTATAAAATAAATTAAAGTATTAACTCAATTGGTATAACTTACGAAAATTAAATGAATTCATTTGTAATTTCATTAAAAATATTCTTTGAGAGAATAGCATGTAATGGTCATTAAAATATACCTGTATGAAAAAAAAGTAGTAAATTAAAGATAACGCAAGCTCTGTCATCAGAATGCAGGTTGCTCTCCTAAACTACTATAAGCCGTCCTCCATAGCCCTAACTGAGAGTGTATTTTCCTTTTTCAGCCATTCAGGAGGAGATTCATGGGATACTTCTGGTGATGAGGATGACAACATGTTTGAATCAAAGGCAAAGGTAAAGCTGATTCGCGTAGTTTAACAATTGTTATGCAATTGTTTTTGTAGGCCTGGAAATTCAGAGCCACTCCTAAGGGAGGTAGGGGGTCAAGTGGCATACTCCCCCCCCCTCCTACATGTAAAAGTCTGCATATGAGCCAAGTGGTCCATCAGGCCAGTGCTTATCCCTGGTTTCCGTAGCATAAAGCGACTAAGAGTATTTCTACTCCCCCCTGGATGGGATGCTAAATTTGTTCGAGGAATTCAGAGTTTGAGAAACCAAGGGTTTGAGAAATCGCAATTCTACTGTTATTGAAGTCTATTAATACACTAATAAAACCGATGGACTTGTCTATACTGTAGCTTCCCAGATCATTAATACTTAGTATATACCACACAAGTGAATAGTGCTTTCCGTGCGCGCTGATTGGTTAACTCGGAGGTGATTAGCAAAGTTCTATTCACCTCCAAGCAGCCGGAAAGAAACAAAATGGCTTCGTGCATCGCTTTGGGTACCGAAAGTAATGTTTTGGTCCACTAGTTATTCAACTTGTGTGGTATATACTAAAACAATTATTCACCTCAGTGTCGGTGAAAGTGGTGGATATTTACCTCGCCGCTTCGCGGCTTGGTAAATATCCACCACTATTCACCTCCACTTCGGTGAATAATATTGTTAATTATTATGATAATAAACTTGTAGACATTGGAGTATTGGTCTGTAGGCTAGCTAGTTACACTGGGTACCCCTGATAAAGATTAAGACACTGACATTCACTAATAGTTCTTGCTGTAGAGCCTTGCCTTTCAACCAACAGCTTAATATGACATTTATTTACTGTTTTGTGTTCTGCATTGTCAGCCAACAGCAGCCAAACCCAGCTTGTTAGCGGCACTTAACAAGTCTTCTCAACCAGTTGCTCGGTCAGCTTCAGATGTGTCCACTCAGAGCGCTAAATGTGAGCATTTATCAACATACAATTTCCCCTTACTGGTCTACTCCATGTATGTATCATAGTATTAGTTGGGAGAAATTCAAGATTCCCATTACATGTCCAGCCCAAGGGAGAGAAGGGTACTCGCTCACATAATCTTTATGCTATTGTACTGGCCCAATGCTTTTTGAGCCAGTTTGGCTTGACAAAAGGGTATACTTTATTTTGTGCCCTTAGAGTGTCTAGAATTGGGTGTAGTGTTACTTTTACCATTAATATTGCGATAATTATTTTAAACCCTTGCTCATAAAATTTTTGTTTATGTTTATGCAAAATAATTAATGGAGCCATAGCTTGGAAGCTGTTGAAGTTCATGTATCATTCACATGTCCTATTTTAAAAGAACTCTGATATGGTGTATGGAGATTTTGGGTGTGCGTTAAAAAAATTGTGAGAAAATTCATATTTTAAATGGCCTGAAATCAGGTAACTGTAAGGGTTTTAAGAAGAACTGGTCATATACCCACCACACAATTCAGGGAGTACCCTTTTATTTCCCTTTGTTCCAGATTTGTTACCATAATCCTTAACCAAAAGTCTGCATACAAGCCTAGTGGCCCATTAGGTCATAGCTTATCGCGGTGTCTGTAGCATGAAGCGACTAGGAGTATTTCTACTTCCCCCCTCCACCTAGATAGGATGTTAGTCCATCGCAAGGTTACCCCCAGCAGTAAATTTGCTGGTACCCATTTATACACCTGGGTGGAGAGAGGTAGTATGTGAGTAAAGTGTCTTGCCCAAGAACACAACGCACTGCCCCAGCCAGGGCTCAAACCCGGACCACCTGATTCAGAGTCCAGCACACTAACCATTAGGCCACCGTGCCTCCCAAATAATACTTAACCAAAGAAAACTACAAAATCAATTTGAAACTAGAATAGTTTAAAATCATTTATCCAAAAATTCATTTGAATAGCCATCAGTTATCCATTAAGCTAATTGTCTAATTTTTCTCAGTCAGAGTTTAAGCGATAACTTCCATGTCTTTTTGATATAAGACGTTTTGGGGATTATTTTGTTCTTTACAGCAGCTAGTCGAATTCCAGTCAAGTCGTCTGTTGTGAAGTCGGAGCCTGTTCATGGTATGTGTCTTTTGTTGCTCTTTACCAAAAAACCTAAACTGACTCAACCCCTCTCCCCCCGCCCCCCCCCTTCCCCTTCAAGGTTTATGGCTTTTTAATTTCCCGCGCCGCAATTTTCGATTTTATGACGTGTTATGGTTGCCGCTGTTGTTTTGAAGCAGAGGATCTTTTGTGTGAATCAATTATTGGCTAACCATTACACAACATAAATCCAAAATGGCACGCAGAAAATTTAAAAGCCATAAACTTTTCCATTTATTGTTACTATTAAATGTTTAATTTCTCCCTTGTCTTGTTAAATTTGGAAATTAGGCATTATTTCAAACAATTTAATGTCAACTTGTCGCAAGAGTGGAGGTTCCTTTTAAGTGTTTGAGTCTCTAGAAGTTTAAGACTAGTTCTTTCTTTCAGCAACATTTGAAGTCTTTCAGTGTCGGTTTTAACTTGATAGATGGGCCTGACTAATGAGTTCTGAAGTAGATGCTTCTGTACAGGGGGATCTACCATGTATGGGGGAAGGGGGGGGGGGGTTAATAGAGATTGGAGGGGGGGAGCTTATTGATAAAAATATTTGAACTTCCAGGGCGGTGTTTTGGAAAAGGGGCCCCTTAAGAGGGAACTAACTAACTAACTAACTAACTGGTTTCTGGAAATTTAATACCTCTTTATTAGAAGATGCCGAATATGTTGACAAGCTACGGGAAAATCTACCGCATTTTAAGTCAAAATACTCGGAAGTTCAAAACCTAGGCCTAAAATGGGATCTCGTCAAAATGGAGATCCGTGGCTTCACAGTTAAATTTGCTAAAATAAAGGCTAAAAAGCGAAGAAAAGATGAAATCGATTTACAAAACAAAGCAGATGAACTATTAAAACAATCAGAAAAGAATCCAAATGATAAACGCCTTCTTAATGAGCTATACGCCACTAAGTTACAGCTACAAACACTAATGCGACAAAAAACAAAGGGAGCCATCCTTAGGAGTAATGCTAGGTGGCAAGAACATGGTGAACACAACACCAAGTATTTTCTTAGTCTCGAGAAACGAAATCACTCCAGGAAAACAGTTACAAAACTTAAGATAAATGAGAATGAGTACACCTGTAACCAATTCGAGATTTTACAGAAAGAAAAAACGTACTACGAAGAACTCTACAAATCTCAAAAATCTGGAACCTGCAACCAAGCTGCGTCCACCTTTTTTGATGCTAACAACATCACCACTTTGTCAAACGATGAAAAATTATCCTGCGAAGGCCTTGTCACTGAAAATGAATGTTTAACCGCCCTGCGAGAGTTTAAAAACGGTAAATCACCAGGCACGGATGGCTTACCGGCAGAATTTTACAGGCGCTTTTGGTCTGAGTTGGGAACTGATATGTGTGCTAGTTTTAATTATGCATTCAGTACGGGAACACTCTCTATTAGTCAAAAGCGTGGTATAATATCTCTAATTCCCAAAAAAAGCAAGGACAAATGCCTGCTCGAAAATCTCAGGCCCATCCCTTTACTTAACATTGATTACAAAATATTGACCAAAACCATCGCGAAAAGACTGGAAAAAGTGCTCCCAAATGTCATAAACCCAAATCAAACGGGTTACATAAAAGGCCGTTTCATAGGTGAAAATGTACGATTAATTCATGACATCATGTATCACACTAAACTAACAGACAAACCAGGCATAGCAATTTTCTTAGACTTTCGTAAAGCGTTTGACACGATAGAATGGTGTTATCTGAAAAAAGCGCTGCAAATGTTTAGCTTTGGCCCGGACATTCAAAAATGGTTTGACATCATTTACAATGATGCCTCAAGTTGCGTGCTGCATAACGGACATGCATCCGAGTTCTTCCTGCTAGGAAAAGGTGTGCGACAAGGCTGCCCTTTGTCGGGTCTACTTTTCGTTCTTGGAATCGAGCTCCTCGCCCGTGCCTTACAAAAGAATCCTACAATTAGAGGTATTCAAGTGGGCCACAATGAATTAAAAACCACCCAATATGCAGATGACACCACGGTCTTTGTACGTGATCTCGACTCCGTCCCCCAGTTACTAAAGCTCTTAAGCGAGTTCAAAGATATAAGCGGCCTGGAAATTAATAAACATAAAACTGAGGCAATGTGGCTAGGGTCGTGGAGAAATTGCAAAGAAAAGCCCTTTGGTTTTAAGTGGCCACTAGACCCAATCAACGCCCTGGGCGTACACTTTTCGTATGAAACTGAAAAAGCAATTAAGCTCAATTTTACAGACAAAATTCGAACATTGGAGCAATCCCTTCAAAGCTGGAAAAGACGAAATCTCACGCTAATTGGCAAAATTAACATTGTGAAAACATTGGGACTTGCCAAACTGATTTATAGCACCTCCCTACTGTCGATCCCGAAGCATCTAATAGACAGTATTAACAAAATAATCTTTGACTTTATTTGGGATGGCAAGACGGCTAAAATCAAAAGAAAGACTATCATCGCCGAAAAGAGGCACGGCGGTTTAAAAATGATCGACTTTGAAATCATGGAGCGCTCTCTAAAAATAGCTTGGATTAAACGCATTATAGACAGCGAAGACGCCGCGTGGAAGGTTATCCCAAATTACGCTACGTGCCAATATGGCGGTCTCCAATTTCTTGTTAAATGCGATTATAATATAAAGTCACTCAATCTAGAATATCTTCCGGAGTTTTACCACAAGGTGCTTAACTACTGGCATGATTCTAAATTACTAACTGCTAATAAAGAGAAGTCTGTTAAAAATCAAATAATCTGGAATAATCAAAACATTGTTGTCGATGGAAAGCCAATCTTCTTTAGAAACTGGGTGAATAAAGGCATCGTCTATATTGATGACCTGCTTGATGAGGACTCAAACTTTCTATCCCTAGTAGGTTTAAAAGACAAATTTCAAATTAATCCGCCGTTTACCGTGTATTACGGCCTCTTAAAAGCCATTCCAAAAGAATGGAAAACGGCCTTGCACAACGCACCCCATACCGGTAATTCAACACAAATAACCCTCTCAACAAAATCGTCGTATTTAAAATTACTTAGCAAAAGATACCTAGCTCCTACAGCTGAACAAAAAATTAAAAACCACGGCTTCACTAAGGAAAACGTTTGCAATGTCTACTTGCTGCCTTTCCAAATTTTCAAAGAAGCAAAGCTCATCATGTTTCAATACAAAATTATCCATAACATTTTACCTACGCAAGCTAGTTTATTTCGATCCAATTTAGCAGAAAACGATGTATGTCCTTTATGCAACCTTGAAAGTCAGTCGCTGTCTCACATGCTGTTTTCTTGCACTGTGTCCTCGTCTTTGTGGAATCTCTTCACACGCTGGTGGCAAAAAACCTTTGGCCATCACATATCTTTAACAGAAACTATTATTCTTTACGGCTGGCACCAAGAACCTGGCTCTAACACCTGGATAGCCCTCAACTACTCCCTAATAATTGCTAAATACCATATTTTCGCTACAAGTGTACGCGGCGGCATTCTTGACTTCGAAAACTTTCTCTTTCGCCTAAAAGACAAACTTTCCACCCTTCAAGCTGTTGCAACTAAAAATAATAAGTTAGATAAATTCAAGGAAACGTGGTCCGCTCTGGTATAAGTATTTTGTTGTACTGTTTCTTTCCTTTTGTTAATGTAACAACACTGTTCATGCGTTTCTGTATACTGTATATACTTGGCTGTAAAAAGTATAGATAAGTTGTAAGCAAGAATTGTAAATAGTGTAAGTAAATAGTTAGTACTTTATCGTGTGTTGTAACGTGTAACGGTCAATTAAAAAAAAAAAAAAAAAAAAAAAAAAAGAGGGAACTCAGTAGAGTTTTAAATTTTACGGTATTTTGGAATAAACGTGATCCATTATTTTCTTGATAGAACCCAAGCACACAGCTCACGACACCAGTGCCCCATCACGCATCCCAGTCAAGACAGGTGAGACGCAGTCCCCGTCCCCAGCCAAGAAGCCGGCAGTGACTGGAACCAGTGCAAAAACTAGCCCCACCAACTCTCAGCAGAGCACACCCACCAAGCGAAAACTACCAACCCCTGGGGGAGTGGGACAGGTTGTAAAGGAACCTCCTCAAACCAGGACAGTTCAGAAGGAAGAGAGTAGACCCCAGTCTGTGCCGATGTTAACCACTGAGGATCAAGACTCGGAGGTTTGTAAATTCTCCTTACTGTTTCTCATACATTTCTTTATACGTTAGTGATGAGAATTGGCTGGTTCATCAACACCAATGTACCCTGGCTGAGTATCGTATTTCTTGTCCTTTACAGGGTGCAATCTCAGACACAGATGTCCTTGCTGCCTTGAGTGGCGGCAGTATGAAGGTTGGTAAACTTTAAGGTTATTGCCCTGTATTGCATTGCGCATCCTCACTGCGCAGCTCGCGCGGGGATCTCGTGAGGCTGCAGTCACGCGCGCCCTAGATTCTATTTGGCGCTACAAAAGAAGACTAAATTCACGATAAAAGCTGGTTTTTACAAGCAACGGAGTCTGACTCTGAGGACTTCGTAATCAGAAGCGGAGATTGGTATGATCTAGTGAAAATCAAATCGACGGATTCGTAAGCAGAATTCCGATTCCGCTTATGACTCAGTCACTTATGATCTAGTGAAAACTGGACTGTCGGAGTTGCAAGCAGAAAGGAAGCACTCGGAAGGCCTGAAAACTAGCGTTGTGAATATTTTGTCCTTCCGCTTCTGCTTCCGATTCCAACAATCTAGTTTTCACTGGGTCATAAGCGATGGAAACGTTTTTATTCTTCCAACTACGATTCCGTCGAGCTTATGACTCCGCTTTCGACTCCGATGTTTGATTTTCACTAGGTTGTAAGCACTCTGATGACTGCTTAAGGCTCCGACAGCAACTCTGTCAATATTTCAAATTACGTCATCATTGACGTAGTTAAGCTCCTTATAAGGCATTGTGCGTCACGTTCTTTTCATACTGAATAAAGGAGGTGGTAATGATTTATAGTGATGTGTTCCTTTTCAGTTGTCAAAACCAGAATCAGGCTCGAAGGCAGCATTGAAACAAAAAGGTATGAATATTAAGCTCGAACGGACGGACGGACGGACGGACGGACGGACGGACGGACGGACGGACGGACGAACGAACGAACGAACGAACGAACGAACGAACGAACGAAAAAAACAACACAAAAACTGATTGGAGAACAAACCAACAGACTATTGGTCGACTGACTGACTGACTGACTGACTGACTGACTGACTGTCTGACTGACTGACTGACTGTCTGACTGACTGACTGACTGACTGACTGACTGACTGATTTCAAGATTGATTGATTGATTGATTGATTGATTTTACTGTAATCAACAGAGAACAGCCTCGACTTCAGTTTGTCATCGAGTGGCGGAGAGGAAAATGATGACGAAGATGTGTCCTTCAGCGAGCCTCCACTTGACGACGAGGACGACGAACCGCTGACCAGGCCAAGTTCTGGGTTTTCACCTTCTCCTCAACCGCTGACATCCACACAGAAACCTCAGGCTCAAGGCGTGGACGAAAATCAAAACGACAAGAAAGACATTGGTAAGAAACAAATTATTTCGAGGGATGCGAGTTGGAGTATATATATATTGTTAGACATTTTACATGTAAAATGTAGTATCGCTACAGGTATATTCTTACTTGTGTTAAGACGGGGAATCAGCTACCGGGACTCTGGCTACCTTCTTCTTCTTCTTCTTTATTAATTGGAACTACGTTGGTTTAACAACTAACTGCCGACTGACTACAACCTTGAAGGTGCGCCAATTATATAGCCAATATGTAGACATGTTTGGGTACAAATTTCGGTGACCTTGGAAAACTCGAGACGTACTAAAGAAAGTGAATACAAACAGACCTACAAGAAGAACCAACACAAGGAGAAAACGACCAATGACAAATTTGGAAGAACTATATCAAACTCGAAACTAAAACAGGAACCTAAATGGTGGTCCAAACCAAGGTGAGCAAGAATCACCAAGTGCATTTACCGTGGGAAAGTATCCCTCAAATACAAACACTTGACAAAATAACCAACGCAACCTAAACTTAGATATCTCCCGTGTGAGCAAAACCTTGAATAACCTTAGACTATAAACTTGAGCAACAAAGAAGGACTACATTTCCAAAGTACTTACCCAAACATGTCCACTGATGAAGAATATCTAACCGAGCCAAGGGCTCTTGAAAAAACTAAGATAAACAACACTAAGACTCTGGGCGAGCTGGGGGGCGCTCAAATCACAAGACTTACACGATAGCCACAAATTACAAACAACTAGTCATGAAGTAAATTTACTCAGTTCTAAAATAATATCACGCTACATAACACTTTTCTTGCAGTATTTTGGCGTGAACGAAAGGACGAGTCAAAATTATAAAAATCAAAAGTAAAAGCGATACTGATCAGCAAGATGTCTCAGAAGAGATCTATTATCCAATGTTTTCTTTTCTCCGAAATTCTGTCATCCCACTTTTTTTTTTAACCTCTCGTGCACGAAACCTGTTCAACCGGTCTTGTAGGATACAAACATCGTGAGGTATTCGTAGCTCGTTTCACGCCTTATAAAATTGTAAACCCCTAAGCAGAGTTGTAGAATTACCAATTATCCAGCGAAATCGCGCGGAATATCGTCTGATACTTAGCCGACGAGGCCGTAGGTCGAGTTGGCTAAAATCAGACGATATTCCGCAAGTTGAAGGTCGCGAAGGAGACAATCTTGCTGGCGTCACACTCCTAGAAGTTAACGGACTTAATCTTTTAATTTTCCTCAGTGCCTCCGAAGTTGAACATAGATCTTGGCAGCTCAGTTAGTTCCGTGTCGGATCCCGACCTCAGTGGAATGTCAGATAAAGACGACCGGCAGAAAGCTACTAAACCAGATGAACCTGTTAATCCTGCTGATGGAAGTCAGAGTGAAGGTATTTAAATTTTCGCTTCCTATTTTCGAAGCGCCTACCGCGGGAAGAGTCACGTGACCAAAGCACATGATTGTCACGCTCATGCACGCAACCTCGGCAGTATTACGAGATGTCTTCAAAGTTTTTGTGTAAACCAGGGCTTGACACTAACCTTTTACAATGCTTTCCACTTTGGAAAGTAGACTTCAAGTTTTAGTTTCCATCTCAAAATTTCATTCTCCAAAATGGTGGATTCAATTGCACCATAGTCCACAATACCACATGTATTTATCATATCAGACTTCCTTGAGAGCTCCTCCGATATGACCGAGAATGTGAGAATGGTGTGAATTATTCATCTTTTTAAAGACAGAAATCAGTGTTGGAAGGCAATTTTAAACACCTTTTAAGCATAACATTTGGTTTCCAGCATAGCCCAAAATTTGCTTTCCAGATCGGGTATTTTAATTCATTTTCATTTTTTTACTCTTTAAGAAGTAAATTTACTTTCCAACGGAAAGCGGGAAAGTGTTAGTGTCGAGCCCTGGTAAACTATGCTGGAATTATAAAGGTACACCCACTGATCAACAAAGTAACCTTTTAACGAGAAAAAAGGCAGAAATTCAATCAATGAGATGTGAACAAACCATAAACAATGTTTTTTTAGTGATTTTCCTCCAAGTAACATTGCCAAAAATTTTAGACTACTTCTTAACTACCCGTCTGTAGACAAACCAGTTTTAAACAACTTTTGTGACCAGTACAGTGCGTTTTTAGCAAGGTTAGGCAGCTATTAGTGGACTTTTCAATTAATTACAACACCTTCATTGGATTTTCAAGCAGCACTAAATCTCGTACATCTTCATTTTACACTCTTTCTTCCTCACACGCAAAAACGCACGTTCATGGCGTTCACGCACGGGCGCACAAATTAAACGATCACTCACCAAGGCTACCTGCACCGTATCCACAGCACTGACTCATTTTGCTATTTGCAATTAATCTGACTCTACTGTTAATATATATACTTTTTATTTTACACAGGTGAATCAGCCTGGGACTCTGACGTAAGTCAATATTTTCTGAATTACTACATGTACAATAAACTTGACTTCCCTTATCGTAGACACTTGATAAAGTTGTCGACTATTTTTTAATTTAATTTAATAATTATGCCTACCATGCCACCAAGGATGTGATCTGTACAGTGTATACAGTATCTGTAGTGGAGTTGTCAGTGTGTGAATTAAGCCAATCAATTAATTCCCTTCATTTGGCTACAAATTTTGTCATAGAGCTGCTGTCCAGGGCCCGGTTGCATAAAGCAACTTAAGATTGATTAAGTGGGATTTTCTGCAACCATTCCCTGTGTTCTGGAAGGTCTTCTTGCACACTATTATAAATAAATCAGCCGAAGGTGGAATAAAGAGTATGGGAAACACATTGCCAGTGCGAGAAGATCCTTAGGAACAGAGAGAACAGTTGCACAAAATCCCACTTAACATTAAGTTGGTTTATGCAACCGGGCCCAGATGCTTAAACATCATTGGTCTGTTTACGATTTGGTCAACCTTCTTGCAAGTGTCCCGGTTCGAGTATCCGCACTGTAAACTGTTCTCGCGAGGAGCTGATTTTAATGTGTTATCAGCCAAAGGGAAGAGTTGGTGCTTGATAAAGTGTTCTAAGCGATTAAAATAATCTCTACTCTTTGCCTAGGATCTTCTCCCGTCAGACGGCCCCGACACGACACGAGGCAGTAGCTTGTTTGGAACAAGAAGTCCGTTGCCCACCAATTCAACAGAAGACGTCAAAGTTGAGAAGAAGACTGCTTCTCCGCGTAAGAGTGGCGCGAACGACAGCGAATCCGAAGCCACTGAAACAGAGAGCGAGTGGGAGAAGGAGAGAGCGCTGAAGAAGGCGAAGGGAAAGGTGCTTCAAAGTGCTGGGAGGGACGAAGAGGAGGAGAAAGAGAAACAGAGGATGTTGAAATGGGAACAAGAACGAAAGGAAAAAGAAGAGGCTCTCGCCAGAGAGCTGCAAGCAGAGTTAGAATTGGAAATGGAGATGGAACGAAAAGAACGTGAAGAAGATGAGAGGAGGAGAAGAGAAGAGGAGGAAGAGAATGAGAGGAGAAGGAAAGAAGAGGAAGAAAACGAACGAAAGAGAAGGGAGGAAGAGAAACGGGAAAGGGAAAGACAAAAAGAAGAAGAAATTAGAAAACGCGAGAGGGAAAGAGAAGAGAGAGAGAAAGAAGAGAAGCTTGAACGCGAACTGCGACAGAAAGAAGAAGAAAGACTGCAGTTAGAACGACAACAAGAGGAAGAACGTCGAAAACGAGAAGAAGAATTGCAAAGGATTAAGGAACAGAATGAACAAGAGATGCGTACACTAGAACTTCAAAAGGAGCAGGAACTCGAGAGGCAGATGAGACTAAAGGAAGAAGAAATGCAGCGACAGAAGAGAGAGTACGAAGAGAGGTTAGAAAGAGAGCGGATTGCGTTGGAAGAACAGAGGGCAAAAGAAGCTGAAGAACTACTTCAGAAGCAGAGAACGGCGGATGAAGAGGCTGATCTGCTGCTTCAAGCCTATCGACAGAAGCAGGAAGAGTTGTTGGAGAAGGAGCGTCGATTTGAGGAGGAAATGGCAAAACGAGAGATGGAGCTGGAGGAGAAGAAAAGGCAACAGGAGAGAAACCCTGTAATAGAGGTAGTGACTGTTGAACAAAAGGGCCTGTCGTATTCCTCTGCGCCGTTGGAGGGTGACCTGGGGAGATCCCAGGAGCTCGAAGAACTAGATGAGTGGAAGAAGATGTACGAGATGAATGTAGAAAAGGAGAAGACGGCTCTGGAGGATGCTGTCAAGAAGAGAAAGGAAGAGGAACAGAAGGCCGAAGAGGCTGCCGCTAAACTGCGGCAGATTCAACAAGAAGAGGAATTGAAGCGGATCGAGGGAGCGCTACGTCACAGACGGCAGGGAGAGGAGGTGAGGGAAGCGGAAAGGAAGTTGAAGAGGATAGAGGCAGAGGAAAAGGCTGTGCAGACCAAGAAAGGTAAGCAAAACCATACTCTCCTTTAATTGAGTCGGATAATATGGTTCTATAACGTTTTGAACCTTTAGGTGAAAGTTTGACACAGCGAAGGGCATTCATGCTGTACAAGGTGGTTCTAGCTTTTAGGTCCCTGGCATGTAACCATTCAAATGAAAGCTACTTAGCAGTACTTTCACGTGGTACTGTTAATTATGCTGTACAAGGTGGTTCCAGCTTTTAACTCTGTGGATGAAACCCTAGTGTGTGGCCATTCAAATGAAAGCTAATGAGCAGTACTTTCATGTGGTACTGTTTAGTTTGCTGTACAAGATGGTTTTACTTTTTAATTCGGTGGATGAAATCCTACATAGTGTGTGTCCATCTAAAAGGAAGCTATTGAGTCGTACATTTACGTAGAAATTTTTGTACTTCGCTTTACATGAACGAAGGGAACATTTCATTTATCTGTTACAGTTTTGCAGCACTAAGTTTATACTACCTCTTGTCGAACCCGCCTTCTGTGCGCTCTGTTATCAATGTCTGTTACTTTTCGAAGCCGTCCTAAAAATAGAACATATTGCTTCTTACACGGTGAAAGAAGATGGAGATGTCAATTATTTTTGTTTTGTGTGTACAAGACATGACGCTTGGCTAGCTTTGTCTCGTTAACAACGCGGAGTCATTTAAATAAATTTGCATCTCCATGAACTCTGTTTACGAATTTCACGGATGAGCGACTTCTGCGTTTACACTCCACAAAGCCGTGTACACACTGATACTACGAGAAAAAAGTAAAAAGAGTCAAATTTGAACCTCCAGTGAACCGAACTGTGAGGGGTTAGGCTTTCAAGAGAGTGTTTTTCAAGTTTCAGGCGTCCCCAAGTTTCTTCATGAACGCCGCAGATATATACTGCAGTATTATTGTATTTGTGCGATGTAATGAGTTTTCGGTGAATTCATGATCAGCCGGTCTTGTTTTTAATTTCGGCGAAAACTCTTTTACAAAATGTGCTTTTTTCGATGGAACGTCAGTGACCTCCTAAATTAAGGTAAGCAGGCATCTTTGGCGATTTTACTATTGCATAAATAACATTTCTTTGTATTTTAACGCTTGCAACGCGTATCGCGTTAGTTTTGATGCGAGCTTCTGTTAAATGAACTGTCAGATTTTATAGTTTACAAGTTCTTTAAACCAACCACCGAATGCCTTTGAGGTGCAATAAGGGATTGGCAAAAACCTCGTGCTCAGGTTTGGCTATTTGGAAGTCAAATTTGACGTAAATAATCTATCATGTCATAAACAGCTACTTCGCGGACATATTCCAAAAGGTTTTTCTTAATCCTTCGGAAAACAAGCAATAAAGAAGCCCATTTTAATCGCTTTGTGTTTGCTATTTTGCTGCCGGAGTCTTGTATTAATTTAAGGCTATTTTAAACTCGAAAATGGCATTGCGGTTGATTGAAATCTCAGACAGTTTTTGTCGAAAAGTTGAAAGCGCCGCGTTTTTCGTCAATGGGCGGTAAGCCAACAAAATGTTTTACTTTCACTTTGTGATGGCTTTATAGGCCTAGCATTGTTCTACTTGTTTTGTTGTGCTTAAACGCAATACATCCATTCTTTTCCTCGGTGTGGTAAAAAAATCAAGTCAAGGATGATAGATAACTCAGTCATATATATAATGTAGTGGGTTAATTTTGTGGAACAGTTCTAGACAAATGGCAGGAACCCATTGGAAAGCGAGGATGAATGGAAATGAATCGCGTGCAGTGTGTGCAATATTGAAAACGCGGTCGTCGCGTTTTTAAGCTTTTCTCGGGATTTCAAAATTATAGAATATTGACTTCCTTTGCGAAATTACCTTTTATATTTTCATGTCATCAACTGGAGAACCTTTGTCCTGGTTTATTTATAGTAATGCAGTGGCTGTTTTGATCAAATTTCAGTGAAATGAATTTTGCTTCAGTTCTTTTTAGGCTTGGAAGACGGCAAGCAAGCAATTTCGCTATGATTGAGAACTCGCTAAAAGAACTTCACGCGTTAACTTGTCGTTTTAATATGTAAATTAATTAGTTTATTGTGTTTTCAGAGTCCTCGCACCTGCATTGTTTGTTCTGATCTTTTTATTCTCTTCCATAAAGGTTTTCGAGTAGAAAAACGCGTTTCACAATGAAAGACCAAAATGAAAATAAAAAATTAACGCACTAGAAGATTATCAGCAACGTTGGTACCTCAAAAAACATTAAAATTTTTCTCAATTTAAAACAGAATGTTTATTTTTAGTACATTTAAGTTAAACTTAGTACATTTGTATGCCGTCCACAAAATCATCTAATTGGCCTTCGCGTTTTAGCAAACGCGATTGTAGCTAAATTTTCCCAGTTGTTATTTGGATTTGAACATTCTGTTTACGTATTCAGCTCTACGTTCTTACACAGGATTTAAGTTAAATGGATCTAGATTATCGATAATTGCTAATAAGTGGAATAAAAACGGTCCTTGCTCTCGACGTCTTGCTTTAACTTCCTTAATATTAATTCCTAAATTCTCCAAACCATTTTATAACGATTGTATGCAGGTAGGTTTTGAGAATCAACTGCCTGATCATCTCAGGACTGACGTATATCGACTTTAAGCCAAATTCTCCTTCGGAATAATCAAGAAATGTTTGACAAGTAGTAAGGAGAAATGTATGTTTGATCTTCACAGAAATCGAGAAGCTGCACGTGAAAGATCTTGAAGCTCAAAAGACCCGCTTGGACCAAGAAGCTAGCGCTAAACTGGCTGAACTTAACAACAGGTAATACAAGCCCTTGTTTGTTAATTTTTGTTTTGTTACTGGTTGGTTAAAAAATTGGTTACACCACGTCACACGAGTATTTTTTGAAGCGCTTCTGAAGGTCAATAAACGGGAAAAAGTTCACAAAAAAAATAACACAGTGGATATAATAAGTATGGTCCGCTTGCACGAGAAACTACGAATCTACACATTCAAGAGAAAATGCATTTTCTCTTGACACGATCTAGTACAAGCAAAGAGCGCCTTCTAGTTTGCCTCTCGTCATTTCCAATAGCTTTTTTGTAAACAATTTGCTCATGATTGTTGCTGTGCACTCATAAAGATTTACATGATTGAATTTGTAAATCTGTGTATAGATCAGATTAGGACTCACGAGGTTGAATACGAGTACGACTTCGAAAACCTAGTGTGTGTTTTCGATTATCACATTTCACACCGATCTCGTACTGATAGTCTCTTTTTCAACTGGACAGCAACAGAGACGGGTATTATATAAGTGCTCTGGGAACGTTACTGGATCGAAAGTTGTATCCGTAATTGTCGTCGTCCTCGTACTGAGATCGACCTTTGTGATGACTTGACTGAGCCCGCAATTTTAGTCAGTGAGGTTGCTTGCAACATGACGTATCTTGACGCAAAGTTGACGTCACATTCTAAAAGTTGACGTCACATTCTAATGGCGCAAAAACTTTGCTGCTTCTAATACAGACATCGCCGAGCGGAACTTGAACAGAAATCGCGTCAAATCCTCGTGGAGCGAGATCACCTGAGCGCAACGTTTGAAGCAACGCGACAGCGGACCACAGAGTTGAATCAACCTCCAGAAGTGTCTTTACTGTCCCCGGACAAACGGCTCAGTGTCAGCTTGGGGAGCGGGCCACGTGACCACGGTGACAGCAGGTAGGACTGGGGCGGGAAACTACCGATGGTATTATTTTTTGCTTGTCACGCAAAACTCCTACACGTCACGCAAATTGATTCTGTGGAATATTGTGATGCGAGTCAAAAGATTGGCTGGCGATTGGCGAAACTGGACTTCTTGTTTGGCATTGGTTTTTATTTCTAATATTCAGCCGGGAAACATGTACCGTTTTTGGCAAGTTTTCGTGGGAGCATTCGTCATTTTTTCTATTTCATTATCTTATCAAGGAATATCAAGCCTTGATCGTACTGAAAAGTTGTCACGCCATCCAGGGGCAATCAAATGCTTTTAAGCAAATTCGATACAAAAACTTGCGTCTCAGTATCATCTGGGAAATAAGAATTCGCTATCAACTGGTCCTTGTTTTGGTCTGGTAGCTACGTTTTAGCCGCAAGGTCTCACATGAATGGCTCTCTTCCCTTCGAGAGAACAATAGAACAAACAACAGGAACAATGCCCCTAGCCTCAAAAACAATAGCAACTGGTACACTAGAGGACCAGTAGAATTACAAGCTAACGAGAGCTGCTACACTACTGACTTGTTTCCCCGACCGTGGAAGTATTCCTGTTGTACAATCTAGATACGTCATGTTGTATAGCATTAATTTGTCTCCACCTGGATAGCCGCCGGGCAAAATGCTAGCAAGGCTACAGACACCGGAGTTGAGCGTTGCCTGTTTGAGTTAGGAATCTTAAAAAAGCAGAGAGTTACGCTACTGAAAGTTGTTTATTCTTTTTTATTGTTATTTATTCAAAGGAATCCTGGTGCTGCTCACAATATGAAAGACGCGGATAAACGTGATGGAGAACAGGTTTGAGATGCGTTTTGTTATTGGAAGTTAAAAGGGTGTTAAAATGTAGTACCCTTGCTATAAGGAAATAGTCGCTTCTTTGTGATATACAAAATTGCCTTCCAATTGATGAAGACAGTAAAGTAATAGTTTACCATACTACTGCGATGGGAAAAATCACCAAATATGTCTTCTCAAACTCATTAATAATTGATGAAGTTAAAACAAAGGAAATTAGAACTGTGACGGTGGTTTGGAAATATTTTTACGATTTCATTTCTCCGTTTTCTTTGCAGTTTTAGCTTCGATTGAGAAGATATCAAACACTCGAAAGGGTGTTTCATCACATATCCAAACACCTCGTAGTTCGTCAAAAATACTCCTCTGGGTCGTATTTTTTATTTTATTATTTTATTTAACTCCCTTCTCGGTCAAGTGTTTGGAAATGTGAATTGTGATGAAACCCCAGGGGGGTACTCGAAGTATACATGACGGTGGGGGGGGGGGGGGGGTCCGACGGAGCTTCATATTGCAAACCCAAAAAAATACTGATTTATTCAATTAAGCAGAACTTTCTAATGCATGATTTTGCATTATTAATATTATGCAATTGGTATGTCTGTTAATGTCTCTTCATCTTCCCTTCTGCTCCACATTTACAGACAACGAAAACCCGAAACGAAAAGTTCGCTCGGAGATAAGACCCAAAACAATACGCGTATTTTTTTAAGACCGAAAACAATACATGACAGGTCTCTTGACCCAAAAAAATACCGAGCGTGTAAATTTTCAACCCAAAAAAATACGTCGGACTCCCCCGTCATGTATACTTTGAGTATACCCCCCCCCCCCCCCCCCCCTGGGGATGAAACACTCTCGTGTTTGATATGTTACGTAAAAGACAAAAACTGAACAAGAGCGGTAAAGACAAGGAAAGATTGAGACAGATCACTGGCGGCCAAATTAAAAAATTGCAAGAAGTGCATCGGTGTAACGATTCTGTCGTGCGTAAACAGCCTCTCTTTACCCAACCTGTGTGCGCATGAGCAAGATTAAGTTCTTAGATTCCTTCGCCTTCAGAACAATTCCTTATCTTCATTGTTTTATTTTCCGTCTACAGCCACTGACCAATGGTTTTGCGGACGACGGAGACTGGTCCGAGTCATCCGAGGAGGGTCATCAAGGCCGCTACTCTCCCCTGGTTGCCATGGCGATGAGTGGAACCAGTACCAAGCCTCCGACGGGTATTTCGCCACCTCGGGATCAGTCCCCCTTCAACAAGGCGTCTACCCCGTTAAATACAACAGGTGGTGCACTGGGCACTTCACTTAACGGCTCTTTTGCGCTTCAAGGTGAGAAAAGGTTTTTGAACTTTGAAATGAACTTTCATGTATTATGCACGTGCAAGGCCTTTGTACAGCTCAATTTTTGACCCTTTGGTTTATTGACTCTCGCGTTGACGTCCTTTTAAAGTCCACTTGATCGGAGAGAACTCGAGTGCATTTTCTCTAAGAAAATCAACAAGAAGCAGTACTTTTTGCGGCCTTTTATAGCGCTTGTACACGACAGAAGCTGTGGTAAGCGACAGAGGAATGCTTGTAAACGTTTTCACTCACTCTCGTAGTGTGAATTTGTGTTCAAGACAGAGATGCCACGGGCCAGGAATGGTCAGGGAATAATTCAATTCTTGAAGGTCATGGAAAACAAAGGAAATTTTATTTTGAATCAGGAAAAATTGACATTTTGAAGAAAAGTCACGGAAAATTAAAATTGTAACAAGGTTGGAGGAGACATTTCGGGTCAATGTGATTTCAACTATGTTTTTCATTTGCAAGCGGAGGTTGGAGGCCGCTACTATGTCTGGCATTCTGTATTTATTTGGTCAGGGAAACTTTATTTTATCAGGCAAACTCGCGGAATTTTTAAAACTTATGTCTGTGGCAACCGTGCTAGTTTGGTTCATTATATACCAGGTCCTCTCTAGAACTCCCGTATTATTTATTGCAGTTTTTTTCGACGTGTAGGCTTCTGTGACGTACAATGAAAGGCGAAGTTAAATATGATTGGCTTAGGCTTGCATTCTGCGCGCGCGAGTTCTCTTACGTCACAATGGCAATCCTTGCGTCACGAAGGACAACGAAAGCATTTCGCCTCGGTTTTTGTTACTGTTGTTGTTGTTTTTCCCTTTTTAACACGGGTAAATTGAATACGGTAGTTAATGAATTATTTTCACTGGAAGGCGCGAATAAGGTTAGTATTGAGTCTTTCGAGTTGGTTACACGCCGCTTTAAGCCCTTGCTGCATCCATCAAGACTGGCTTTCTCTAGTAACAAAATCGTAGTCGGAGTGATAATCAGAAGCGCAGAGTGTTACAATCCAGTGAAAATCAAACCGACGAAGTCGTAATTAGAGTTTCCGATTCCGCCTGTGACTCTGTCACTTATGATCTAGTTAAAACTAGCTTGGCGGAGTCGCAAGCCGAAATGTAAGCTTAATTTAACGTGAGACTTAATTTACTTGTCAACGGTATTTAGCTTTCACAAACTAATAATTACAAACTAATAAAGTTCAATAACGTTAAAAAAGAAAACGAAAGGAAATGCTTAGAGGGCGCGATAACTGGTATTGTGATTGGTTTGTTTTTCACATATGCTTCCAATTCCATCAATCTAGTTTCCACTGAATCATAAGTGATCGAGTCATAAGCGGAATCGGAAGAAAATGGAGACGCTCTGATTCTTCCGACTGCGATTCCGTCGAGCTTATGACTCCGCTTACGACCCTGATTTTCGATTTCACTAGGTCGTAAGCTCTCTGACGAGTTCGACCACAACTGCGTCGCTCAGTACTCACTTTAATTGCTTGCGTGTTTTTATGCAATCCTCTTGCCATTTTGCAGACAGCCAAAGCTTTGCCCGACTTCAAGAAGCCCTTCGCGACTCCAAACGGCAAGTCGATAAACAGCGAGAGAGAATTGTGGCGCTAGAAACAAGCCGGAAACAAATGGAGAGCGACTTGGCTGAACTACAGGAGTAAGAATATTTATGTCTTTGTATTTTTAGATCGATTTTCGAAAATCGTATCATTCTCTGAAAAACATTTTTTCTTTTTCTGCCAATCAGATCACAAACGTTTCGCTTCTCACACTTATAGAACAATTTGAATTCGATGATGGGAAAGTTTCATACACGCCGATCGGAATTTGTCGTAAATTATCAACCTTTTTTTTTTCTTTTTCCTTTAATGTTTCCTTTTCGTTTCGTGATTTTCTTTTTTGATTAAACAGGGAAACAAACTGAATCTGGAACTGAATTTTCCTCATACACACAGCTAAAATACATTTATTAGTTAGCAGTGAAAATATCTTTGCTTGTACAGCTACAAAGCGCGACAGTTCTCTTTGAAAGGAATCTCCTAGCAAAGGTTACTGCAGTGGAATCAACAGGTTTTGTTCTTCTCTTTTACATCAGAAAAGTTGAAGCTCTAACCAAAGAGAAGTCGGAATCTGAGCGACTGAAGATGGAAGTAGAAGCGGCATACAGGACTCTGCAATACAAACACGACCAGGAGAGTGAGGCACGACGGGTATCGGAAGCTCTACTTAATCAACTTAAAGAACAGATAACCAGATCAGAGGAAAAACTCGCCAAGTATGTTCAAATGAGAGTGTTTTTAGTCCGCCATTTGTCCAAAGTCAGATACCTGTAACATTTTTCGATCTTCTTCGCCTTTTTTCGGTTTTCTTACGAGGCTATGAATCGAGACAATAGAGTAAACCGAAGTTTGTCGTTGTTCTCCGACATCTTTCGGCTCTCGTTGTTCTTTAACCGGAAACATTCGAATAGACCGAAGTGCCTCTCCGATTTTTTCCGATTGTCTCAGCTTGCGAAATGAAGGTTTTCGGTTGGGCCGATGCTAAGTGTTGTTTTCCGATGTTTTACGGTTTTCGTAGCTTGTGAATCGGAAAGAGTCGGAGAGCCCACCAAAGCGACAGTTGTCTCCGACTTTTTCCAGTTGATCTCGAAGCTTGGGTCGTGTGAACCGAAATATGCAGCGTTGTTCTTGACATTTTGCAGTTCTCGTAGATTGGAAACTGGAAACGAGCAGAAAAACCGATATCTTGTAGTTCGTAATGGGAAGCAATCGGAGAGAACGAAGAGTAACGTCGGCTATGCCCTTGCGCTACCTTGTTTTCAATCAATCTAAATTGCTAAATCAACCATTTGTGCAAGAGATTTCTCTAGCGCGCTCCGTCCAGTGTTGGAAGTACTCTCATATACCTAACCTGCCTTTGTCAAGCAATGTTTTTGTTATTTATTTTGTTCAGGGAACTTGAAGCCCGTCAAAGCGTCGAGGTCGAGAAACGCCAACAACAAACTGAAAACAAATCCCTTCGTAACAACTTGCAACAGCTCGAGTCCGATGTACGAGATCTGAAGAGAGCTTTAGCCGAGGAACAAGACACTCGCGCGGTACAGAGCCAGTTACTTGAGGACGAAAAACGCAAAAATGAGGCTTTAGTTGAAGAATTAAGACAGCATTCTATACAGAAGAGTGAAGCTCTTTACCAACTGGAAGCTGTGGACCAGACTCGGAAAAGTTATGAAGTGAGCAGTGGTTCGCTAAGAGAAGAACTTAAAGCCGCACAGGTGAGAGTATGAGATTAAATTATGAACTCTCCTTACTGTTTTCTAAAAATTCCTTTAATGCTTGCTTTGAGAATTTGGCGGTTCATCATGAGGTCGCTGTTGTAGCTTATTTTCCATCAATTAACGGGGCTTCATCACTGCGATTTCGCAGATTTTTGGTCTAAACTCTTCTTAAAATAGTGGTAGGCAATTTAACCCATGAAAAACATTATCTTTGAAGATCTAAAGGAAGATTTGGCCTTAATAAGCGAAGAGAAATCAAACCATGGCTATAAATATTGATTTTTTGAAGGCGTTCGCAAACAGTTTGAAAAGTTTAGCCTTTATTTTTCAAAATGCAATCGATTTCCATCCAAGCCATCCGGCGCAGCCAGAGGTGCTTGTTAACAGTTTAAGTGTTCTAATATAGCAATTGTAAATAAAAATGGCCCATTATTTTTAGGTGATCTACCCCAGAAAATATAAATTTTGGCCGTTCAAAAATTTCTTAAAACCCGTGGCAAAGCCCCTTTAAGTAAATGTGTTTGATTGCTTGTTTTTTTTTGTTTGTTTGAAAGGTTGAACTCGCTGATACCAAGGCTCGCCTAGAGGCTACTAAAGCGTCTTTGGGGAAAGAAATTACACTTTTGAAGGAGAAACTGCAGAAAAAAGCAGACAAAATGGTGAGTGTTCTTCTGCAGTGGAGTGTACAGAAAGGCTCCACCCGAGAGCTTTCTTTTTCTGGCTGGAGATAATTATTTTAATTAATAAAGAGTAAGGATTTCACGAGTTGAAGTGTAAAAAAAAAAGCTGGAAGAACTACCGTTAGGTTTCTAAAGGCCAATTTAGACGGTACGACTTCTCGCATGCGACAAGCTTACAACAGGCCTACGACACGACTTAGGATCATTTACACGCTCGCGTATTGTCGTAAGAATGTGGTAGGTTGATTTACACGACGTGATTCGTGTTGTAGTTATGGCGTAAGCTTGTCGCATGCGAGAAAGTCGTACCGTGTATATCGCCCTTAAACGGGGCCTTTCAAAATCACTCAATCGGTCGCATCAACCGGTTGATTCATCTGAACATTTGAAGGGGTTAGTCAAGGGAAATGTTTACAAACGTGAGGTAGGATTTGTTATGTCGGTGTGAGAGAGGGGTGTAATTTCCTATGGAATTTGAGTTGCCTTGTCAGTTAAAAATGGTATATGGAACGGTAAGGGTCAGACCTCGAGGCAGAGCCTTCCCCCCCCCCCCCCCCCCCCACCTCTACCACCACCCCTCTAACCCCTTCCCCTCGCCGGACTACTACCACTGACACACAGACTTCACGTAAAATGGCTGCAATAAACGAGGTCCTAAATGCAAGTCCATGAATGAAGGTTAAGCTCGTAAGCACGGGCGTATTTGATTTATGAATTATTTGTTATGGCTGTGGTCACGGCGGTTGTGTAATTCCAAACACCTTCGATGAACGTTTCACAAGTTAAGTTTGTTAAACACAAAATCTTATCTAGCTGTAACTGGCAGTCCTATTTACGGCACAATATTCCCTTCAATAGTTAACCGTTCTCGTTATATTTTTGCCTTACAGGCTAAAAGCGAGGAGGCCCTTCTCCAAACTCGCGCCGACTTCGACTCACATCTGGCCAGCGGACGAAACGAGCATGCGCAGATCAGCAGCAAGTTGGAAAGCGAGACACAGGCGCGAACTCGACTGGAGTCTGAAGTACGTCATGTTATTAGTGTGATTTGTGTCGTCGCCGACAGGAAGACATGGTGGCCCAATGGGTCTGGAGTTAAACTCCAGAATTAGAGGCTAGGGGGGGTGTGGTGTGCTATTTCAGACCCTTGGATTAGAAGGGGCGTTAATTTGATGTTAGTGAGGTTTTCTGTGTATGCGGAATGATAAAACAAGGCAAGACACTGAGGGGCCAACGCTTATTTTTTCAGATTTCATCATTGAGATCGAGGCTGGAGAAATCTGACAAAGAACTAGAAAGAGCAAGCGTCGGCAGAGTGGAGGCAGAAAGGTACATTCAATTTACTCGCTCTCAACCGCCCCGCACTACCCTGCAGGGCTACAAATACTTATTTTAACGTGAGAGGAAATATTATGTCTGACGGGCACCATTTTAGTCAAACAAAAGAAAATTCTGGTTGGACATCATATTAATTTGAATCTATCTTTTGGTGACATCACTTCAGGTGTATTTGTGTCAATTAAATATTCCTCAGTGTGGGTTTTCGCACGCGTGATTTGTAATTGTAGCGACACAAAAGCACATTTCAGAGAAGTAGTATTTAACAAAGCCCAATTTGCTCAAAGTAGGTCTTTAATGACTAATGAAAAAAAAAAAATGGCCGGATACGATCTCCGACCACAGTTGCGATTCCTTCGGACACACGACAGGGGCCAATTTGAGTCGGAAGGCGAAAGCCGCCGGAAAGCGTGAGAACAAATCTTGGGTATACCCACGGCTCATCCCAGCTAGATAAGTGTAGCATGATCTACAAGTGTTACCTGTTGTAGCAAGGCAGCAAAAAAGACAGCAGATAGCAGACTGTACTGTTATTCGTCACGAATGGCTCTGAGAGATCCGCAAGCCATCAGTAACGCGTGATCTTTGTTGTGTTTTCAAGGCAAGCGCAGAATTTACGTGACGAACTTTACCAGGCGAAGCTACGACTTGAGAAAGAAACGTCTTCGCTGAAAGAGACAAACAAGGTATTCATTATGCTATACTTAGAGGGGCTTTGTCATGGGTTTTAAGAGATTTTTGAACAGCCAAATTTATATTTCCGGGGTAGGAAACCTAACAATAATGGGCCATTTTTATTAAGAATTGCCATATTGGAGCACTGAAACTGTTAACAAGCGTCTTTGGCTGCAGATGGCTTGGATGGAAATGGATTGCAACTTGAAAATTAAGGCTAAACTTTTCAAGTTGTTTCCAAGCGTCTTCAAAAAATCAATATTTATAGCCTTAGTTTGATTTCCTGATTTCTATCTTCAAATTAAGGTTATATCTTCCTTTAGATGTTTAAAGATGTACAATGTTTTTCATGGGTTAAGCTACCTACTACTAATTTCAGAACAGTTTGGACCAAAAATCTGCGAAATCCCCGTGACGTAGCTCCATTAACTAAATTAGCCATGTTCTAAACGAGCAGGGGACTGGGTACGAGCATATTTTCTCTTCGGTACAAACATTCAATATCGATTGAATTGAAAAATGGGGCATGTCATCTGAAAGAGCATCCAAAAATTAGTAAATTCACCAAATTTAACGGTTATTGGTTTAAACCCAAAGGCATGGTACACTTAGTATGGATTGGAGGGACAGGCGTCCTCCAATCCATACTAAGCTCTCTTATTTTAAAAGTGTACCATGCCTTTGCGTTTAAACCAATAACCATCAAATTTGGTGAATTTACTAATTTTTGGATGCTCTTTCAGATGACGTGCTCCATTTTCAATTCAATCGATATTGAATGCTCGCACACAGAAAAAATATTTTCGTACCCAGTCCCCTGCTCGTTTAGAACATGGCCAATTGCATTCGCTTGTTAGTGCTGCCCATCGTACCGTTGCCTCTTGATAAAGTTTTTGATTTTTTTTGAGAACCTTTTGACATCATTTCCACAACTTTCTAATGGCTTCTCGTTTGAACTGGCCAATAGAAGTGCAAGAACTTTGAGAGGCGGAGTTGCCAAGTTTCACGTTCGCTTTACGACAATTGTCGACTCCGCCTCTCACACTTCTCGCAATTTTTTGGCCTGTAATAAAGCAGAAGTCATCAGAAAGTTATTCCTTTAAGCTGAGTAATCATAGCCTGCGAATACAACCGCCTCTCGTCGCTTCCGCCCGGTTTAAACGCCAAACCGGCCGGGAGCGATGAGAGGCAGCTGTATTCGCTGGATAGAGTAATCAAAGCGATTTCTCAAGGCTCTTAAAAGTTTTTATAACGTGTAGTTGTAGTACGGATTTATTGATTTCGGTCTTAGTTGTTAGTTTTTGTTAATTTTGTAGAGAGTTATTCTCGTCTTATTTTTTGTACCAAAGGGTCTTATGGTGAAGTTAGAGACGGCTGAAAGCAAAGCAAGTAACCTGGATATCGAGGTTAGTAAAAATTTACACAATCATCTCTTTGAAACATTTCAAGTGTTGAAGTTTCAGTGATGGTCGGAGAAACGGAGAAACATTTCAGGTAGGGACATGGGACGGCGCGGGGGGGGGGGGGGGGGGTGGGCAAAATTCTACGAGAGGCGCGGGAAAAGAGAAGGCAGACAGAGAGATTCCCAAAATAGCGGGAATAGGAGGAAACAGAAAAAAATTCGCAGCATTGTGTAATATTTATGTAAAATAAAAACAAAAGCAAATCAACAAACAAAGAGGAGGGATGCACTAAGAAATAGGGAGGTTCAGACCCACTCCCCCCCCCCCCCCCCGCTCCCTTTCCCTCCCCCACCCCTACCCACCATCATTTTTAGATCTTTCCTATTTAGCCTGAGGCTAGCGGACCTTATCATTGTCTCTGGTTCGCTTTTCAGCTTCAAACTGCGAACGTAATTCTGACAGAACGAGGAAGCCAACTGAATCTTGTGCAGCGTGACACGGAGCATCAGAAATCTCAATACGAAAGACTACAGGAAAAGATTCGCCTTGAAAAGGTAATAGTCATTGTCACATCACTTAAAGTGGGTTTGGTCATGCTTTCGAATGCGGCTAGGTCACGTTTTAGAGGCTATGTCACGCTATTTAAAGTGATAGATGACACGTCACGCAACGCGGTGTAAAGTCACAGAGACTTGGCGCCATCGACCACTGACCAACTTTTCACTTGACTCTGAAGATGGTTTCTGTTAGATTGTCGAAATGCCAGTCACAAACACAGTTCTTTTCAGAACTATTCTCTACTAGAAGATACACGGCGAATTAGTCGAAATATTTTTATTTCAGTAATAATTCTGTCACACGAACTACTGATACTCGGACATGCGTTCAAACCATTTTCTGCGATAGAAGAGATCGCGCATTATACAGCATTCAAGTAAAATAAATGTTTTCTTTTCTTAATTGTTTCTTTCAGGAACAAAACTCGAAACTAACTGCCAAATTAGAGGGCAGTGACCACAAGTGAGTGTTAATTACTGATTATAAACTTATAATAGATGGTTAGCTTTGAGAAAGTTGATTAAAGTGCGACCCGGGAAATGCAGAAGAAGAGACTTCTTAGAACGAAGGTTTCATCGTTCTTGATTTCAAACTGTCAAGTCCGTTAGTTCAGTCCTTGTATCCATTTTGAGCATAATAAAGTAATTGTATTTGGCGACGTTAAAAATTAAGTTGAAATTGAAGGAATCGTGAAAATTGTGACTTACTAAGGTAGAGCAAAGGGATAGTCGCATTAAACTGGAGGACGAGGAAAAAATCATCTCACCTGCTATTAAAGGGGCACTGTCACGGACATATTTTGGCTTTTTTAGTAAAACGGCACAAAATTACGACTTAGTTCTTTCAACCATGCAGGAAATGCTCCTAGAACATAAAGTGAAGGATATCTAGCAAATTGTTTAAAGAAGAAGGTGACCGTAAATAGTTTTGATCAATTTTTCCAAACCACAAGGAGAGAACTTGAAAAAGTCCGGCTGACTTTTTCAAGTTCAGATCAAAAGCTCCCGATGGTATCACAGTGATGCCACTCTATATTTATCTTCAGTACACTGGTTTAGTAATTTTAAGAAAACTTGACCACTGTTAATAGGTTTCCAATGGTATAAACATGTTTTTGGGCTGTTGAATTTTTGAAGTTATGCTCGTGACAGTGTCCCTTTAACAGATAAAACGCGCCTTTTCTTGTGAAGCTGCCATTTTGAATTTTAAATATGCGGTGTGCTTGTAAGAGCACTAGAACGGAGTAAGTTATATGTGCTCAGCTGGTGCGAGGTCTGGAACCGAGAAATCTTCGGAAACCACTCGGCCGCTCGTAAAACTCTTAGATTAAAACCTTCCATTGAGACGCATTACGAACGTCGAACTTACAAAAGAAATTTTTCAACACCCTTTTTAATCCCTGCTTTGTCTCAGGATTTCCAGTCTTCATAGCGATTGTGACTCTTTAAGACGGCGATTAGAAGAAAGCACTGAAAAGTTAAGAAAGCAAGAAGAAGCTGCTCTGAGATCAGAGGTGTGTTGATAAGATTTATCACTTCATCTACGCGAGTTTTGTCTGTACTAGCTTGTCATCCCCATTCTATCCCTGTTTATGCTAGTTCCCAGGCGAATTTTAATTGGTTAATAAAATTCGTGCGACCGCTAGCGTACTCTGACCAATAGGAACGACGGTGAGATTTTGCTTGTCCAATCAATTGCGAAAGGCGGAAAGCAAAACCAATCGTTGTTTAGCTTATGCGTTTTTCCCGCGCTTGGTGCCGGATGCATTTTTTCCCGCGTTCTGCAACTGCTACGTGTTTTCCCGCGTTTTGCAAAGATTACGTGTTTTCCCGCACTGACCAGCTGACCATGTTTTCCTGCGTTTTGCACCAGTGAAATAAAAAAGCATTTATCTTTTGTTTTTCCGTTGCAGGAGAAATTTAACGCTTTGCTTGCTTCATCGAGAGCAGATTTTGAGAAGGTACGTCCTACATGGAACTTGCTGTAATAAAAAAGTGGACGATTTCGTTTTTAAAATTGTCATGTTACATCAACAATAAAGCGTTTTCGCATGGAAGATGTTTCCGACACATTCGAGTAGAACTGCCCTGTACCGAAAATTTGCACGCAAGTTTCACGAAAATAAATTAAAACTTGTAAGTAACATACTCTTAATTCAGCGACCCGTTGTAGCTAATCGGGAGGAAAAGAAAAACCTTAAAATCAGATAGAAAACAAAATGTATTTGTGATGGCTGGATGGTAAAGGTTAGCGCGCTTGAATCCGGATCGAGCGGTCCGGCTTCAAGTCCTAGCCTACATGGTAGTTGTGTTGTGTTCTTGGGCAAGACACTTTACTCTCATAGTGCCCCTCTCTACCCAGGTGTATAAATGGGTACTGGCGAATTTACTGCTTTACTGACTAGCATTCCATCCAGGGGCGGGGGGGGGGGGGGGGGGGAGTAGAAATACTCCTAGTTGCTTCATGCTACGGAAACCGGGATAAGCTCCGGCGGTATGGACCGCATGGCTCGACACAGACTTAACCTTTTACCTACGTAGCGATGATAGTTGATGTTGACTGTTCCTTTCTCTGTTTCCTCAGAGTAAACACGTTATGCAAGAAAAACAAGAAACACTCCTGGAGACGATTAACAAACTAAAATCGGATGTTGACAGAGGAAAAGAAAAGAGTGCACAGCAGAAAGCTCATATCAGAGATCTACAACAGGTTTTGTTTCGTTCTTTCTCTGTCCGTCTGCCTATTCGTTCGTTCGTGCGTGCGTGTGTTCGTTCGTTCGTTCGTTCGTTCGTTCGTTCGTTCGTTCGTTCGTTCGTTCGTTCGTTCGTTCGTTCGTTCGTTCGTTCGTTCGTTCGTTCGTTCGTTAGTCAACGTATTGATCCTTCTGGTTGTTACATTTTTCAGGAACTTAATGAAACGTCCAAAAAACTTGTTCAATCTGAAACGGCTTTGGAGATGCAAACCAAGGTACAGTGAAAATTTGATTTGTTGGTCATTGAATTTTGCCAGCCTAATTATTTATCTCTTGCTGGTATTCGGTAAAACGGATTGTAGTAGCTCTTCCGCTTGGAAAATTGATTTTCTCTGCTTTGTTTTAGCTTCGTGAAGAGCTAGAGGACGAGCGATCTCAATTGAGAAGCCAATTAATAAATCTGGAAAATACGGTGAGTCAAAATTCTTACTGGTAGCATTGACGTTTCTTTAAGATTGCGCGACGCAAGAAATATTGCATGACACGGTTTGTGATCCTCTCTGTAAATTATTAGCCTCCTCCGCAGACGTTCTTTTGGCTCGTCACGCATTCCTCCCCAACGAACGACGTTCGTTGGGGAGAAAAGATTGCGTGACGAGCCAAAGGAACGTCTGCGAAGGAGGCTAGTAAATTATCTAACAGACGATGGTTTATTTCTTTCTGTCACTTTCTCGCCCTCTAGGTAGCAACAGTGGAGGCGACACGAGGCGAGGCTACCGGTCACGCCATGAAACTTGAGGAGGAACTGGAGCACACTAAACGAGTTCAAGGAGAGACCGCTGAACGGCTGGTCTCCAGAAGCGCGGACGTAGAATCCGTCACCAGATCTCTGGTAAGTAAGGTTTTCGCGAGGTTAAGAGGTATTTACTGTAAGAGTATCTGCAGTTTACCTTCAGGAGGAATGTCGACTACATTGAAGGTGGTTTGAGAGTGCAAAAGAAGAGGAGCTTAATATGAGCAAAGCCCCTCCCCCTCCCCCTCCCCCACTCCCTCCTCCTAACTCTCTTTTTTTTTTGTATTGCCCAAAGCCTCTCTCCTTAGATTCGGAATCAAAACTTCTTCTCAAAGTGCCGTGATACCTGTTTCAAGTTTTTTGTTCTGTTTTAAATCGACTGAAACTTACATTACAAGATTAATTGTTAAAACTTCGAAAAACCTTTTGACTTAATATACTTGATTTGACTCGCTCAATTTCACCACGTTAATTTATGTGCCGCTTAATTATAATTATTTTGTGCATCGTGTAATTTAACTGAAAGCTCTGCACGCCCCGCCCTAAAACTAAATGCATGTGTTCATATCTTGCGAGCATTTTTAGACGCTTCATTATGTCAGGCATTAAATTGCGACTTGCTGAACGAAAAGGAACAGGTCTGACCGTCTCAATATTTTTTTGACATGTTGACAGCCTTCTTTTAAAATTCAACTTTTGAGCATTTGTTCCTCGTGAAAGTTGAAGATTACATCATGGGCTTAACAAGATAAATTCGCACTTAAATATTAAAAGTCAGGGTTTATGGATTTAATTTGCTGATACTGTTTTATTCTCGCAGTCTCCACAGGACGATGGCGAACAGCCGGTAACATAACACCTCATAACGTGTTCTCTATTCGCAGCCGTTTGATAGGTCGTCACGCAACGCTCTGTATCAAATTCGCATGGTGTAACGCAATGTGTGACAGCCTGGATAACGGCTACGAGGGAATACTGATCTAAATAATATTAAACATGATAAACCTTCTTTCTGCAATCACTTGCAAAATTGTTGAGACACTCTCCCAGAAATTGCATTTTCCTTCAAAAAAACATGTCCTCGTTGGAAAAATATATAAACGAGTAATTTTTATTTTGAACCCCCTCCCCCTTAAATCTAATTCTGAAATTCAGACAACATTGATCAGGGGGAGGGGAGGGGGAGGCAAGGTATTAATGCAAAATGTCCGAAATGACATTCTTTAGTAAGGGTGACTCAACTCTTTTAGAAGGCGATTGTAGTAGCTCTAATCTCAGTCAATCCCTTTTAATTTCGACATTAACACAAACGAGCGGTATATTAATTAATCCTTTTTATCTTATTGAAAAAAAACAGCGTTCTTGTCAGTTCTAGAATATTTTTTTAATCACATCGTTTAATTAAAATTGTTAGAAGAAAAGGCAAAATTTACAATTTTAAAGTTTTTGCTAACCTTTTCCTGCCGGAAGAAATTTAACCGATATTAAAAGTGTATATGACATGAAAAATATTTTCTGCTTATTTGAAAGGCCTCTTGAAATAGAGAAGAACGGCTTTTTTCTTTTCGAAATATCTTTTTTCGTTCCAGAGATATTGACATTTTTCTATTATGCAACTTAGATCAGTGATGACGTCATAAGGTTTGCAACTATTGAAAACAATGAACATTTGTCAATTTGATTTAACCTGCTTGTCTCCTTTGAAATCTAATAATATAATTTTGTATTATTGTGAATGTGACAGAAATTGATTTCTCTTTCTCCATTAACTTAGAAATTTTTCTTGCAGTTTCAATTTCAATGATTTTAAAGGGTTAGCAAACCCTTAAAAAACTAAACAGTTTTTTATAAATTTGTGCAGTAACATAGTTAACAAACTAAGAATATTAAATAAACTCAACTTCGCGTGGGCGAAGCGTTTGCTTTAATTGAATTGATCTTCGTTAAAACGCCAGCAAAATGCTTCAGGATGTAAAAAACAATCCCTTTAATGTGAACCGCTGGGAGTCTAAAATCTTAAACATAGCAAACACGTCGGAATGCGTGGGATATTGTTACATTGAAATGGGTTCTCTCATCTGTGACAGCTGATTGGTGAACAAAAATTTGGAAGCCATCTCAATGCCGTTGCTCGGTTTTTCAATTGCAAACCTGTCAAATTGGCGACAGAAAAATGTAACTTTGCAAGCTGTAGACAGGAGGTTGCGTTTCCTTTTTTGCCCTACAGCGAACAAAATAAAAGATCTATAGAATTGGATGTGTTTTGTTATTGTTAAGTTCGTCTTTCACTGCGTAGAGTTAATGCATTATTGCGACATGGAGAATGATTTGTCTAATTGAAAATGCTTGAATATAAATGTCCAATTCTTTCTTTTAATGTAAGAGGTGAATGTAGCGAAACCGTTCGACAAAAGGTGGTCATTTTCTGCACCTGAATTCGTCAAAGCAATCCCTACGAAAATTCTGTTGGGATTTTGTGGAAAGCAGAAAATGTATCAAAACAATTTGGTACATGCCAAGGTTTTGTGCAGATACTTGAATTGTATTGCGTTTTAAAGTAACTGTCAAAGGTTAAAAGTTCGGTTTTGAAAGTTTGAAAAGATGTTAATCATAGAAAATCGAGTAAAAACCATTCCATTTTGTAAAACAGCACTCGACAAATGCAGAAACTCTTTACTATGACGAGGAAAAATATTGAAAACGAAATAGGCCAAAAAAATTGTAAGCGTGAAGTTTGCATCACCGCATTTTAAAATTTTGGTTGGGGTGTCTTTCAAAATCACCAGAAAATTTCCTTGCATTATCTTTTTGGGGTTAAGGAAACATTATAGTTTTCACCGAGTGTTCCTTTAAAAGTTGCAAGGCTGGAGTGAGTGATGAGTGATTTTCCCGATTTCGTTAAATAGGTTCTGGAATTAACTGACAATCGGCGAAAATTTGTTGTTTTTTTGTTTTTTTTCACAGGCCCAGTTAGAGAAGATGGTGACGAAACTCAAAGTAGAGAAAGCGCAAGTGGAAGCTTCTTTAAGGGAAGAGGAAGCTAAATGTGGCATGCTGTTGAAGGAAGTTAGGGACGCAAACGAGGTATTTAAGATCTTTTATGTGGTGTAAAGTACGCCGGTGTCTTGTTCTTGCAAAAGAACGATGCGTTTACGAAGCCCAAACATTTCTTTTAAAATTCGCACGAATGATTTTGAATGGTTTAGACCCATCTAGGAAATAAATATTTCTTGCCCTAGAATTTTCAATCCTGGTTTCTTGCGGTTAGCTTGTCGCAACGAGCTCCAAGTAAAAATGTATTTCAGAAAGGCGCACCTTCGTATTAAGCGTTCGAGAAATTGGGAGGTAAAATTACCGCGTGTTCACAGACTGAGTAAATAAAATCTGGCGGAAACCAATTTTGATTCAAGTTATCAGAAAGTTCGATAAATTTAGAGATTCACTGTACGTATTTTAGCACGAATTTATCCTAAAATTTCTAAAATCCTCAACATCCTCAAAGACCTCAATTTATAAAACCTTGCCGTGATGTCAAGGTCCTCTTGTCGGTTGTGCGTCGGAAAGTCCGAAGGAAGCCATTTAAAATTTTATGTGTAAGAAATTGCGTTCAGATTTTTGTTTGGCTTTCTCCTTTTTTTCACAGAGATCGTCAAATTGTTTGTTCGTGTGTTGCAAGTTACTGCTGTATTCTTTAGCAAGTACACGTGTTGTTTTGTGTTTTACTCTCTTGTATATCGTTTGGTTGGAGTGATAAAGAATTATTTCATTGTGAAAGTTGTCAGCTATAAACACTTTCGTATTTGTTTTACAACTATGACGTCACGGCTTATTCAAACTCACTCGCTTCGCGCTGTGATAGCGGATCTAATCGTCGTGTTTTGAAGTTATTTGCGTTGTAAGATGATTAACACAAATCCCCAGCTTTTAAAAAACGTTTTCGTATCTGGTGAACAGTTTCTGGTGATTTAATTTTTGAAAAAACGGTTTGACTGTAATTCGATAAACTTGCTTTTTCAAATCGAAGAGAAGCGACGTCGACTTCTATAAATATTCAATCGAGCGGAAGTTTTTTTTGATGGTAAGGTAAGATTCTTAATTGTGTTCCCTAGACGCATTAGTTCTGTCCTAATGTTTTTCAATGATATTTTAATTTATTAAGTAACATTGAAAATCTGTTTAGATGTATCGCGGTTTTAAAATCATTGTACTCGTTTTTAAATTATGCATATTAATTTCCTTTGCTACAAGTTAAAACCAATCATTAAGCTTTATTCGTCTAATTAAAAAAGTATCAAGCTCGAAATTAGCTAGACGCTAATATTAGGAAATCGTTTTAGACGCGAAAAGATTCTATCTTGCTTGTGTTGCTTTCAGCGTCACGAACAAAAAAAAACATAAGCGTTTGTTGGTGACTGAGCTAAGAACTGTACTGTTCTTATGTCTGAAAAAATCGACAGAACGGGAAAAATCCCTGAAAAATTCGACGATAATGTTGTCTTATTTCTTTGCCATGGGCCTGATCGTAAGAAAGTTCGTTTTCGAAAACGCGACACTGTCCCTAAATTCAAACAAGAGGTCAGTGCTGTATAATATTGTATATCTTTACTTTATTTTTATTTCTTATGAATGGTAAGATTGATTTGTCCTTTCTGTTTACTCTATGCCTGGTAATTTTAAGTGGAGAGATTTTGAGAATGAAATAACTGGTCGCCTTGACCGAAAGCTAAATTCTCCCTGGGCGGATGGTAGAAAATGTATTGAAAAATGCGAAGAGAATTTCCAGATGCTGTAGTTTAGACAAGAAGTGGACAAATTTGTTTAAAATTTCTCCTTTTTCGCTGAAAATATTATGTTTTCTTTTGGCGTGTCTTTTGTTAATCTACTTACTCCGTATTTCATTCATCGAAGTCTCGAACTTACTTTTTCCATTTGATAGCGGGAATTAATTTAAAACATAATGTTTGCCACTGAAGTATAACAGAGTCAAGTCTTAAAGGAGCTAAATAACGTCACGGGGATTTCGCAGAATTTTGCTCTAAAATGTTTTGAAATTAATGGTAGGCAACTTAACCCATGAAAAGCATTATCTTTGAACATCTAAAGGAAGATATAACCTTAATTTGCGGATGGAAATCAAGCTAAGGCTATAAATATTGATTTTTTTTGAAGACGCTCGGAAACGGCTTGAAAAGTTAAGCCTTAATTTTTCAAGTTGTAATCCATTTCCATCCAAGCCATCTGCAGCTAAAGATGCTTGTTAACAGTTTCAGTGCTCTAATATAGCAATTGTTAATAAAAATGGCCCATTACTTTTAGGTTTCCTACCCCACAAATATAAATTTTGGCTGTTCAAAAATCTGTTAAAATCAGTGACAAAGCCCCTTTAAAGCTCGAACGCTTTAAAATTCTCATTACTTATCACCGTACATTTCTTTTAATGCAGTAAGTTCAGAGAATTTGGTGGTCATCAAGACAATTCATCCAATTCCCCCCTAGTTGATTAATTTTGTTATTCTCATAACCTGTCTGTTGGATAATGTATTGGTACTGTTAGGAGAAATTCGATGTTCGTCAATCAAGGGAATAGCTGTGTATCTTTAAAGGTTGACCAAAGTGTTTTAGCGATTCGTATTTTGTAAGATACAGCTATTTCAATTAACGTTGTCGGATCGAAGCTCAAAGCTTAAAGACAAGACCGAAAGGTAGTATGGGCGAAGAAAGAGTGTTCCACGCGTGCTGAATACTAATGAGATACAGCGATATAGCAAACGAGACGTTTTTCGTTTCCTTTCTCTTCAGACATGTGTAGAAAAGATCCTTTTTCGCCTCATTTCATTTAAAAAGAATAATCCAAACCACATAACGGCGAAGGAAAAGATACAAGAAAGGTTTCACGGAAAGAAAAACAAAATATTCCACGTGCAAAAATACAAACTTGTAGATTTCCTCAATGGTGATATGCAAATTGCAGTAAATACCCATGGCACCATTCGGTCTTGACTTGTAGGTTTGAAGATTTAATCCGACAACGTTAATTGAAATAGCTGTATATGATTATTATTTCACATTACTCAACTCCTGCTGATGAAGAATTGTTTACACGAGGTTCAACATGGACAGATTGCAGGAATTGTCAAAGGCTAATATAAGGAGTGTAACAAATGTCAGACAACTAACCAGTCCTCTCTCACGTGATAGGCCCGACAGAGCCTGGAAAAACTATTATCCAATGTGAAGGGAGACTCTATAGATCTGGAGAACAGATTACAGGTATGATAGAGATTGCTCGGTTTGTTCTCTACAGTCTTCACTGTATAAAGCTGATTCCTGTCGTCATTTCCTCCTCAACCCCCTCCTCATTTTGTGCAACTGGAGTTGGCCTGTAACAGTCGCGTTTCAATTCATAATAATTTGTGTTCTTCGTTGCTTTCACCAGTCGGAGTCACTCAGTCGTACTCAACAGGAAAGAGAGGCTGAAGAGCACAAGGAATTATGGGAAGCAGAAGTGCGCTCGAGAACCAAGTTGGGAGCGAAGGTAAGATTGACGCGTATTGCAAACAGTTTTGACGTGTTGCGACAAATTGCGTATGCTTTGCATGCCTATTTTTTATTTCTTTAGATTGCGGAAATGGAAAAGCGATTGGCAGAAGCACGGGTGGAGATAGAAGAGGTGCGTTGTCCAGAATTTTGCACTTCTATATTTTTGAAGGTGCTTTTTGCTGATTTTAGTTTGTTCCAATTTCCAATGTAGGAAAAGCGTAAAACCCGTAAAGCTTTGGAGATGAAGAAAGTGTTGGAAGCTAAGTTAGAGGCCGGCGACGAAAGGTGAGTTTAATTTTTCCTTGCTGTTTCTTTTCTTTTCTTCCAAAGCCTTGAATGTTGTCAGTCGAGAAATCAAGCGCCATTTTGACAGACACTTACAAGCACTTAAAATGTTTCTAATTCGTATTACTGATTCAGTTAAATACGCGTTACATACTCTTAGAGCTTTTTGTTTTCTTTGTTATTTCAGATCATCTCAACATCAAAAAGATGTCGTTGCTCTTAAAACGCAGCTCAAGTCTTACAAACGACGTTTCAAGGTAAAAGTCCATGCTTAAAATATAAAACTTCCTTACTGACTACCATCGATCTCTTTAAATGTTTGATCTGATTTTCTTTATATTTTTTGCATGTTTATTTGTTTTTTATTCAGTTTGGGAAAATGTAGGATTGACATAGTAAATTTGTACTTTCAGGAGCGAGCAAGATATTATTTCAGTTTAATTTCGTTGCTGTTTTGTAAATATTTTTATAGGAATACGAGGCATCAGAGAGTCGGATCCCAGCTCTTCGAGTTGAATTTGACAAGGAACGATCTGCAATGGAGTCCCACATCACTTCGTTAAGAAGACAGGTTTGTCTCGTTTTTTCGTCGCTAATTTAGGTTGATTATGTTGTGGTGTCTAAGGTTGTCATGAATTTTTGTTCGAGTTCCCTGGTTCAAATCTTCCTCACTGCCAGTAGCATAGCAGCCCTCGTAAACTTGTAATTCTACTAGTCCTCTAGTGTAGCAATTGCTATTATTTTGGGGCCAGGGGCATTGTTCCTGTTGTTTGTTCTATTGTTCTCTTTTCTCCAGTAGTGTAGCAGCTCTCGTAAGCTTTGTAATTCTACTGGTCCTCTAGTGTAGCAGTTGCTCAGTATTGTTTTTGAGGCTAGGGGCATTGTTCCTGCTGTTTGCTGTCGAAGGCCATTTGTGTGAGATCTTGCGAGTGCTGCTCCCCGCCCCGCTTCTTGTTTAAAACCTGGATTTGTTCTCGGCAGGCCCGAGTTAAAATTCTCAATTTCGCTTCGTAATAGCCAACTGATCTTGGAATGAAATGGCCAGAGAGTAGCTAGAATCTAAGGGCAAAGCCATCTATCGTTTGTTATCCGTCTGAATTTTTTCCATTCTTAACCATCCTTATTCCTTTTTGGTTTATTTTTACCTCTTTGGTGTCTTTCTTTCTTAGTAAACTATTATTTTGAGGTTTAATCACACACAAAAATGTTTGACATTTTCACCGCCAGCCGGTTAGCCCAGTTGGGTCGAAAAAGGTCTCGGGTTCTATCTCCAGACCGGACCAACACTCAGGGTATTAAAATAACTGAGGACAATGTGTTGCCTTTGCAATGACATCTGTAAATGGCTAGACGTTCTAGTCTTTTAGGATAGTGACGATAAACCGTAGGTCCCGTCTCCTGCATCTTCACTGTGGTCAGCAGGGGACGATAATGAACCCACACACTTTTCGCAAAGAGTAGGGCACGAAGTTCCCGATATTGTGGTCTGGTCTTTGCCTGTTGTACTGTACATTGTGTTAGGAAATGCTTGGAGATATTAGTATGATAAAGCTACTCTGCAAATCCGAGAGTTAAACAAGTACTCAGACAAAAACTAACATAGCTTGTTTGTGGTGTTCTGATGTAGTTTTTTCTTTGTTAGCTGGACAACCTGAGCGAGAGACTTCACCAGGAATCAGAGAATCGATCACGTGTAGAACTTACATGCAAACAACAACAGCAAGGTGATTCTTTGAGCTTTTTCACCGATTAACGAACCCTGTCCTGGATACGTTCGGTAACCTGTTTTCCTCGTTTAGAAAGTTCCTGCCTTGTTCCCCGACATTTGTTGTAGCTCCTGTCTTTTTCCTCAGACATTCTGTTTTGTTAATCGCCTTTAAGCTTTTTGGACTTCATGTTTATAAGTTTTTGTTCTGTTTATTGTTTTCTACAGAGCTCTCAACAGCCAAACAACATGAAAAGGTAAGGTGATTTATAGTGGAGAGTTGTCAGCTCTAACAACTTACCGATTAATCACTCTGGCCAATCAAAAAGAACACAGACGATCCAGTGAACCAATCAAAACTCGAAGCAAATTCATGTAGGCGGCACGAAGCGCGGGAAAACGTGTGCGAGTGAGTCACGATTGGTGGTGGCTTTACTTCTGGCGCCAGTTGTTCAAAGGGTGGATAACGCTATCCACCGGATAAATCACTATCCAGTGGATAGTGTAGTTTGTTTTGCCAACACTTATCCACTGGATAGCGATTTATCCGGTGGATAGCGTTATCCACCCTTTGAACAACTGGGGCCTGATTGGTTGATTGGCGCGAGTTTTTTAAGCCAATCACTAAGCGTAGTAATGCAAAACCTAAACGCGAGTTACTCTCAACACTCAAGAAGAAAACGCTTTATACTTTGAATTTAATCAACTCTCACCACCTTAGTTTTTTTTGTTCGAATTCGGCATGTCACGCGCACAAGAATTAGCCTCGAGTTATTTCGCCTATATTAGAAAACGTTTTCAAATCGTGCCCCGTTGAGTGCCTGAAACGTTAGTTTTCCAACTAACAACTAAGTTATTAGTTGGAAAACTAACAACTTAGTAGCAAGTTGTTAGTTTTCCAACAACTTGCCACTAAGTTGTTGAAAAACTACAAATTTCATTTTGTTGTTTTAGCGTCTTCTCTTTGACCAAGAACGTCTGGAGCAGACCAACAGACAATTGGAAGAAGAAGTCGGAAGACTCAAGGTTGGTGGTTATTGCATTCAAACAAAGGCCACGTTTTGTCTTGTTGCTCCGTGTGATGAGCTGTCACGTTCGTTCGAGTTCGTGTAGTCTCCTTTATTCGTTTTTAGATTGTCACGCAACGACGTCTCTCACTTTGGAAAGGCAATGCGTGACAACTCAAATAGCAACTGCAAACGAGGCTAGTGTTGAAATATTATGAAACCTAGCATGGCCGACATAACCGTCTGCATTGGCCAGATTTTCAGGTTTTTGTGAGGCAGAGGGTTAATGAGTGAGGAAAAATACTCTGTTGAGCTATCCTAGCTCATCGTAGTTCCAGGTTTCCAGGCGATTCGCTCGTTTTCCCTCGCAGTCTAAAAGCCTGGAGCGAATCAATCATGTCTATTTTAGCGCCCTCCCATTGATAAAGAGTGCTTTCATCTCTGTTTTCACTTTTCCATCGTTTCAGGCGTTTTACGAAAGTAATTTTGTGGAGAAAGGACAGCTGGAAGCTTACAAGCAGGAACTCGAGGCAAAGGTTTGTGAACGTGTCTTATTGTTGCCTCTGGGAACTTACACTTCAGGTGCAAGGTTCTTTCGATTTTCTCTACATCCGAACGTGCTCCTTTTCATGTTACATTTTACAGAAAATTGCACACTTGCACACAAACAGTACATTACTATATCACCCCCGTGAATGAATGTACTACTCCGTTGTTTATGTTGTGGTTTACATGTAATTTTATCCTTGGTTCAAATTTTATTTTCCTTTGTTTTAAACTCATTATCATACATTATCATACATTACCATACCCAAAAACAAAGGAAAATAAAATTTGAACCAAGGATAAAATTGAACCACAACACATGTCTACATGTAAGAATTACAGCATTGTCTATTCCTTCTCATCTTATTATGTATTTTTTATTTACCGAAAAGTATATATATTTCGAAGTTCTTCAATTATCGATGACATTTTCCATTTTTCCTTTAATTTATCTAAATTCGTATTTTTAGTGCATAGGTATTTTAAATTAACTTTGAATTTGAAACCTTGAATATTTGGCAGTTCTTTGTTGGAGCAGTTAAAAACTTTAACGGAACGGAGTTGTGCTGTGTTGTTTAACGAACATTGTTAATTCCTTCACAGTCCCGGTTTGAGCTGAACCGTAAACTAGAAGAAGTCAACGCACATTTAGAAGAACAGGTGAGTGTTGACTTACAGGAATGTATTTACACAGATTGTGGAAGATTTTTTTTTCATGCATTATCTTTACGCATTTTAATTGAGTCGATGTTAGAAAGCAATATGTGGCGAGAGAATCTTGCTCACGGTTTTTAGTTTGTCCTTGTTGTATTCCATTTTTATCCTCCCCATCGTTAGTCATCCTCACTCCCAGTCATTTGTCGAGAATTCTTCGCTGTTAGGTTTTCTTTGATCCAGAGAGGGTCTCTGGGCTTCTTGAAATCATGTCAAAAACAGTTGAACAATGTTCCTTTGAAAGGTTCGTTTTACTGCTGGCTTGTGGAAACGTGTTCTCTCCCTCGTTACAAACATCACAGCAGATAGTTTATTTACGCCAAGCGTATCTACATGTTAAAATTATTTACCTTTGTTCACAGGCTGTTGCACGAGAAAAACTTGATAAAATGCGTGAAGCAAACGAATCAAAGACGCGAAAGGAACTGGAGATGACTATAACCGACCTTAAAGTAAGCAGTGTTTGTCTTGTCAATCAACCGCATATCGGACCAATTTGGGAGGGCGGGAAAACGCGTAACCAATGAGAAGGGCGGGAAACACTTCAACATTGGCGAGGGCGGGAAAATGTGTAACCAATGGGGGAAGGCCGGAAAAGTGTCATTACTGAAAAGGCGGGAAACCACGTTGTCAATGAGGAGGGCGGGGCGGGAAACGTGTAACCAGCGGTGACGGCGGGAAAATTGGAACCATGAAGAGGGCGGTAAAAAGTGCCAAGGGCGGGAAAAGAGCCGTCAGCTCACTCATGTGTTTGATTTTTAACACGCCGCCAAGTATTAAACCAACGTTATATTGTACTTCCACTTTTTGTTTTGTACTTTTTTGTACTTTATCATTGGCGATCGCAACACTAACCAATTCAATTGTCGTTTATGTCTGTTCACTAGGCTGACATTGCTAAAATGCGCGCCGGTTTCCATGAGAGCCAAACACAGAGAGAAACGTTTGACGCCGAAGCCAAAAGATACAAGGTATGACTATTAAACGACAACGATTCGACATAACGCAGTGGTTTTTTTGAGAAAATAATTCCCATTTCCAGTTGTTTTAATTTCACATTCTGTTCATGCTTTGTTTCAGGATTTGTACGAGAGCGAGTTGAAATCTAAAGACAAGCTGGCTAACCGTTTGTTCAAAGCAAATGAGAAGATGGCAGAATCTCAAGCATTGCTCAAGTAAGTGATGTAAAAATTCGACAGAAAAGTCAAAGAGCTGGGAAAACGAGTGGAGTTGGTTTTCCAAGACTCAAATGTATTTTGCCGTGACTCTTGTTGTTGTTTTGTTTTGAAGGTTTGCGCGAGTTGAAATTATTTTGCTTTGCGGTACAAATTGATTTTATTGAAACTCAATGGATTTTTGTGTTTTGAAAATGCTTTTGCTTTAATTCGGAAGTTTTTCCGTGACTCAAGACTTTAGTTGTTTATTACCGTGACTGTCATTTTGTCGTCACGCAAATTAATGTATCGTGACTCAAATTGACATTTCCGTGACGAAACTGATTGCCTGTGTGAAAACGTTAGTTTTCGGCAGACAAAACAAGTTTTGAGATCGACAGTAAGTGAATAATGTATAAAACATGAGGTTATTTTGAGTGTTGTTTTTTTATCTTTTACAGTCTTGAAAGATCGCGGAGAAATTTCGACGGATTGCAGCGTGACACGTCTCCGCATCAGTTCAACTCAGACACATTAGGTGGACTATTGAATGGTTCACCAACGACGAGTCCTGATAGAATGTACTCCAAGGTAAATTATGTGACAATTACATGAAGTAAAGCAAGTTCAATCGGGGTCGGAACTGGAAAATTCACAAACGGGAGGGCGTAGCTACTGTGGCGAGAGCGCAACTTCGACGGGGGGTGGGGTCTCTAAGGTCCTGTTTCTTACCCTCTGGAGCATTCCTGACCAAAAATGCAAGGCTAAGAATTTGCCAGACGAAAGGGTGTGTCGGTACTTACCCCCTGCCCCCTAAATCCGGCAATGTCATTACAGTTAAGCTAAAGTTGGGAAGTGGAAGTGCGGCTATTGTTTTGTGATTGGTGAAGGAGTTTAAATAACCAACGTCAGATTTTGTTCAGTTTCAGGTTGTTGTTACCTTGTTTTCCCTAGTCCTTTTCGACCCAAAGGTCGAAATGTACATTCTTATTACTGTTATGATACATTTCATTCAAGTTAATACAGAGAATTTGTTTGTACATCAATATAAAATTCCCAAATTAGACTTTCTTTCTTGTACGCGCACGTCGCACCTTCCCTGAATTACCCTTCCGTTTTCAACTATAAAATAACTAGTTATAAACGTAATGGTAAACATTTGCTTGTTCAACATCCGTAGGGAGATGGGCAATTGATGAAGGCTGTAGAAAACGAACTTAACAAAAGCATAAAGCGTCATTTGGACAGCGGTAAGTGATTTCTTTGTCACAAAAAATAAACGCAAATTACTTTTGATACTCAAGTGAAAATCGCTCTACACAGAGCGATTCGGCAATTTATTACGAAATCTGCATATTATCTTCTTGAATTCTGCTTAGGTTAAGTCTGCATACGAGCCTAGTGGCCCATCAGGCCGGAGCTTATCTCGGTTTCTGTAGCATGAAGCGACTAGGAGTATTTCTACTCCCCCCTGGATGGGATGCTTGTCCATCGCAGGGTTACCCCCAGCAATAAATTCGCCGGGACCCATTTATGCACCTGGGTGGAGAGAGGCACTAAGAGAGTGAAGTGTCTTGCCAAGAACAGAACGCAGTGCCCCGGTCAGGGCTCGAACCCGGGCCGCTCGATCCGGAATCCAGCGCATTAACCATTAGGCCACCGCGCCTCCCTGAATTCTACTTGGTACTTGAAAATTACGTTTACTATAACATGTATTACGTGTGGCTAATGCAATGCTTAGTAACCCTGTTTATCTATCCCTTTCACAGCTCCCTTGACTTCAGACCTCGACCTGAAGCCGAGCCTGCTAAGTGATGGGGACAGCGGTTCGTACGGTCCGCTGACCGCTTCGTCCAAGCAATACATGTCAGTGTTACGCAAGAACTACTTCGTGTAGGCGTCAGATGGTGTGACTATAAAATATATACACTACTTGACCTTGTTGTGTGACAAATAGCCTCAAAGGCTCAAAAGTAAATTGCTGCAAATAACAATTTGTAAAATGACGGACAGGTATATTAAGTTTGTATTTCGTAACGCCTGGAGGTAATTTCTCGCTCAAAGGAAAAGATGTTTAAAATTTCTTTTCTGAGGAAAAACATGCCATTTTTATTACTAATTCAGAAAAAAATTAAGTTTATGAAAATCATTTGTAGTATTTGTATCTATGTATTATTATATAATAATTGTATCATAGCGCGATCCAAAAGATTGCCATTTTGGTGTGTCGAGTATTTATTTCTCTCCTCGCAATTATTTTCCCTACATGCATTCAGAACGCCTTTTATACTCAATAAAAGAAATATTTTTCTACAAGGTGTGGTGTATTTGTCTTCAGAAGGGCAGTAGCGTGACGCGTAATGCGTGATGCGTGACACACGAAAAGGAAATTTTCTGAAATTGTCAACTTCGCGTGTTGTGTATGATTGCGCGTGTAAGTTCGCGTGCGAAGCTTTTGTCGTCGAACGCCTATGATCAGATGATGGTTCAATCATTGGCCGTTTTTATACTAGAGACGCGTTACCCGTCTGGACGAGCTTCGGCAAACATTTTGTAATTCGTCCGGTTATCCGTCTCTAGTATAAAGACGGGCACAAGACGCGTTACCCGTCTAGACGAGCCACTTTTCGAAACGCGTCTTGAACGACGGATTTCGAAAAGTAGCTCATCTAGACGGGTAACGCGTCTTGTGCCCGTCTTTATACTAGAGACGGATAACCGGACGAATTACAAAATGTTTGCCGAAGCTCGTCCAGACGGGTAACGCGTCTCTAGTATAAAAACGGCCATTCTTACCTAGTTCCTGTACGGCTTGTCCAGCCCCCACGGTCAATTCATTTCGGTGACGTAATCGAGAGAAAAATCGTTGCGTGCTGGACGCGGCAAGGTTCCATGAGGGGGTACTGCAAACTCTTTTATCAGTTAAATTTTCAACAATTTCTAGCCTATATCAGTTAAAATTTTAGCCCATTTGTAGCTATCCGCTAACTCGACATTTCTCAGTACAATCATATCGTCGGAAGCAAATTATACCCTCTCTCTGCGTTTCAAAAGATGAATGGTTGACGATCATTCACTATGGAGAATCTACGTTTTGAACTTGGTTGCTAAACAGGATCAAACTTCAAAGTAAGAAATGTAGTGCCGCGTTGAGCTAAGATCAGAAGAGCCCAGACGACAAGGGCCATGTAAGGTAAGTAGTCTTATTTTTATTTTGTTGTCAATCACAACGAGTTGCTGTTAGTCTCTTACTACCCCCCCCCCCCCCCTCCCCACCTTACGCTACTGCTAAATTAAAGGAGAGATGTCAATGAAATGCGCGTGCGCAACTTTGCTCTCTTCATCAAGCAGCCGCATTCTCGACTCTAGAGCTCTTTCACGCGTGTGAGCGGCTGAAAAACCGAAGGCTCGTGGGGTCGAGAATGCAAGCAGCCGCTGAATCACTCAATCGATCAAAAACTTTATTAACGTGTCTAAAAAGAAGAAGCCCTAAGGGAACGTCCCCTCAAATCTTTCAAGAAATTTCATAGCAGACATTTTGTTGCGTGTTTTTGTACTATTTCTCGCAAAACTGATTTTCTGATATTCATACCTTTTACATTTTGCCCCAGTAATTTATAACCTGGCAGAATTACTGGAAGTATAGAATTTCTGCTCCACTTGAGTATATTGGCAAAGAAAACTTTTGTAGTGCTCATTGCAGGAAAAGTTTATGCATCAGTCAATTGAAACCCTGGCCCCCCGACCCCCGGGACTTGGCGGGGATTTAACGCGTCCAAAGCCGGGATTTAACGTACTTTTAACGGTGCGTTGGCCCCGATGGGAGGTGGATTTAACAAATCGTCAGTAGACCGGGGCCGTGGAGCGGTGATTTAACAGAACTTTAACATCAAAATAAAGTCGGACTTCTGCAAATAATAAAAGTAAAATCGGCATATTGACTGATTGAAGGCCAGCTTTCGCTGCACATGGAAATTGCAGCGTAAGAGGCTGGGGCTTTTAATGATAGAACCGAAAACAGGTGAATTTCAAATAGACCAACGATATCGATTTAAGTTACAGTCGACTTCCGATAACTCGAACCTCGCGCTAACTCGAACCAAAATCGATTTCCCCTGGATTTCCGTCATACATTTTCTGTAATTTTACCCTCGGCAACTCGAACCTCCCGCTAACTCGAACCAATTTTCGTTTGCCTTCAGGTTATTTTCTATATAATTTTACCTTCGATAACTCGAACCATGTCTGTCAATACGTGCCAAGTCAAAACAAGCAGTGTACTGTAGTCCAAAACATTGATTTTTTCTTCTTTTTTTTAATATATTATCTTGAAATAAAAACGAGTCACGAGTCAAATCGGCCTCCGAAGCGCCACTCAAAATATGAACTGTGCCCCTGGGACTGTGCCATGCTGTTGACGTGCTGCAGACGTTCAGTTTGTTAGTGGAGCCGGTTGATAACGATTCTTTCAAAGGGCGTACTTATTCTGCTGCTCTGCTTTGTTTCACGTTACGTTACGTTGCAATTTAAACGGCTAATTTCGTTTGCCTTCAGGTTATTTTCTATATAATTTTACCCTCGATAACTCGAACCATGTCTGTCAATACGTGCCAAGTCAAAACAAGCAGTGTACTGTAGTCCAAAACATTGATTTTTTCTTCTTTTTTTTAATATATTATCTTGAAATAAAAACGAGTCACGAGTCAAATCGGCCTCCGAAGCGCCACTCAAAATATGAACTGTGCCCCTGGGACTGTGCCATGCTGTTGACGTGCTGCAGACGTTCAGTTTGTTAGTGGAGCCGGTTGATAACGATTCTTTCAAAGGGCGTACTTATTCTGCTGCTCTGCTTTGTTTCACGTTACGTTACGTTGCAATATAAACGGCTAATTTTAAAAATACATTGTTCCATTTTCACTCGACCTCTTAATACTATAATCAAATTTTATTAACTGAAAATACAGACTGTATGAATAGTAAAACACCAGTTTCTCGTTATTTTTTATTGCTCAGTCTCAACTCCCGATAACTCGAACCGTTTTCATGGTTTTCATTTTCCCTTGAAGGTTGGAGTTATCGGGAGCACGGCAAACACGTAAAACAGTATATATTAGATATTAGATATGTTTATCATATTTTACTGATGTTTTATAATAATAAAGTTTGTCATTCATTCGTTCATTCATTCATTCAGTCGACTGTATTTCTCCATTTGGTTCCGATGGCCCCGCTATGCGGGGCTTTTAACAGACGTCTTGGCCCTGGGGGCGGGGAAATAAGCCGTTTTTTAACACTTGGTAAGTGTTAAATTCCCCGGGGGTCGGGGGGCCGGAGTTTCAATTGACTGATGCATTACCTATAATTGGTTTAAAAATTGTTCACTCTGTCACTGGAACATAAGCACTATTAATGTAAGGTTGTGGCACTGCTAAGAAAAGTGTACACACCTGTTACAATGTTATTTGTTATTTATTTTAAGACTGCAACAAATGATTGGCTGTTTCCTCGAAACTGAAAACCTCTACCACCAAAATGAATGCTAACCGCAAGCAAATTGCAGTTGCTGTAGTTTGCTTGCAGTTAACATTTATTTACTGCAATTTCGGCTTGTGGTTAGCATTCATTTTGTGGTTGGGTGACTATATGTTTTCATTGTTGGCGGCCATGTTGTGTTACCATGAAGTATATGCCAGCTTCTTTAAGCGTTTGACCTTGCACTTATCAACCGATCAATCAATAAACCATGCAACCATTTTGCATTTCGGATTCAATGCTTGAGCTCTATAAACAAAGTTTATTTTTAGATTTCTTATTTTTATCGTATTTTTATACCCGTTTGTTCTCGAACGAGTGTGCATTTGGCTAAAACTCAAGTGTTTGCTCAAATTACCTAAGTAATCAACTTGGATCTCAGAAGAGCATCTATTTATAGATTCACTGTTTACAGAACAGAACACAGACTCACTCGGCAAATACAAACTACTATTATAAAGGCGGACCAAACGGATCCCGGAACCAATTCTAGCAGTAGGTGTTCGTCTCACTGAAAAGTTTTCCTTACCGTGGTAGCAGCTTTGACAGAAAGGTTAAACTGTGAATATTGAACTGAAAGGTGCGCCTCAGCTTGTTCGTCCGTTCTTGGCAAAAACAAGCTGTGCATCATCTGATCAAAACGTGATCACGCGCGTGAGTTTTCACGTGACTTTGTAGGGGCATTGTTTCTTTCACTGTTTTTATGCACGAAAATCGAAAGAGCTTTAAAACCTCAGAACAAACAGGCAAAGGTAGTGATTTCGAAACTTTCAAAAAGGTAAGACTTGGATAAATGACAAATCTAGTTGATAAATTATTACCTCCGAAATCCTTTTGACGTTTGTAACGCAATCGAACGGACGTCACCCGAAGACATTCGAATAACTATCGACTACTCCCGAAGCGGACCGTCGGCGACTTAGCGACTACGGAACAAAGTAATTACGTTCCATTCAAAATGGCCGGTTATCAGCGTTATCATGAATTTTGCGTTTTAATCGCAGGATACATTGTTACATTAAGCCCACAATGGCCCCTGTATCGCTGATGATCTTGTTTCTTCTCATCACATGTTTATTTGACATTCTATTGACACTGGGAGAAGAAGTTAGATCTTGCTTGATCACACTATACGGGTATAAAGAATTGATCATCAACCATGTTTTTAAAGAAAATGTATGATAAGCTTGTAAACTGTGCTGATAGTCTACAAGTGACACCAAACGGATTACCTCGCTGAATATTTGTTGAGAAGGCCTGCATTCTCTTCAGATTTTCTTTAGCATGTTTAGTAAAATATGTCACTCGCGGAGAGATGTAATGCGTTCTGCTTTTGGAGAAGTAAAAATATGATTTAAGGTACAGAAAAACGCCAGCTACGATTTTCGTAAAGCCGGGCAACAACGTAACAGCTCGCAAATTCGGGAAATGAACAAAAAAGCTCTTTATATATTCGAGAAGACAAAAGTTCCCCTAAACAGATAAACAATTCAACAGTCGTGGCAGGGCCTAAAATTAATCTACAGCACTCAAGATAGCCTAAAACAACGTTTTATTTAAAGCATTTGGGAAAAAAACCGTTGTCGGATGTCCCTAATTTAAAAGACCACTTAAACATGATTAATGTAATTTATGTCAGCTTGTAAGAATCTAAGAAAAGATTGAAGAAATATGTACAGACTTCCTGTTTGTTCACCAAAGTGCCCTGGTGGTTTGTTCAAACGGAAATGTGGAGATTATTTCTCAAATAAGCGTAGAATTTCAACTGCGCTAGACATAAACTTGACATTGTCCTTAGTTGGTCCTTATTTCTAGCCGGAAATGAGGCAATGGACATATATGCAGTTTACCAGGTGTAGCTATGCTCACCTACCAGAAAAATAAATTCATTACCGATGTTGCAAAAGATTCAGACGGTAACAGCTCTGAAATATAGGCTGAAAATCTGTCTAGGTGTAGTCCTGTCAAGGCGAGGAGTATAGTGTACTCTTCTATCAAATGAAACTGCAAGGTGTGGTGTGCAGATGGTTGAATGACTCATGCAGGATCCATGTTTTGGCCGTAGTTAAAAATGTTCACCCACTTAGAGTACAAGTTCTGACATAGTTTGTAGCTATATCATAACAACGGTTAAATATCTGAACATCTAGTTTCTGTTTATCTGTGGCTTACGCCGGAAAACGTCCCCTAGGTATTGATGTCATATAATATGTAGCAACTGTGAAAATTTGAAGTTGAACACAATAAAACAGTACTAAACTACAGTGGAACCCCGTTAATACGGCCACCAACGGGCCATGAAAATTTGGCCGTATTAACGGGGTAGGGTCATATTTCATGACTGGTCTACTTCAAGTGACGTCTTGACAGATACATATCACAATTGCATTTCTAAACAGAGCCACATCAAAATGCTAACGAATCTATTGGACCTTGAGAACAATCTTTCTGTAAGAGATGTTCACATAGCCTGCGAATACAACCGCCTCTCACTCGCTAATGTTCACAAAGAAGAGAAAAGCTCAAAGAGATCCAAAGAGCAAGACGAAAGTCGCAAGAAAAAAGCAAGCCGTGTTAAAAACTTTTTATTTATTCTCTTTTTACTACACGCTTCGTAATTTCGCTAAGCAGGCGTTTTGAATAAAATAGTATCATTTAATATTGTTTCTCAAGTACTGAATTTGTTTTGTTTGGTCAATTATTAATGGGTATTTGGTTCGAGTGGCCGTATTAGCGGGGTAAAATTGTAAAGTAAAATTGTAAAATTGTATAGTTTGGGATTTCACAATGTGGCCGTTGGCCGTATTAACGGGGTGGCCGCATTAACGGGGTTTTATTAAAAGAAAATGTATGGGCGTTTTGCCCGGACAAAATAAAGTGGCCGTAATAACGAGGTGCCCGTATTAACGAGGTGCCCGTAAGGCGGGTTTCCACTGTAAACAGAAATGGAACAGTATTTTCAACCCCTAAAACTGGTACCATGACCGTGTGGCGCAGTCCACTAGAGATTGTATCCCAACCCACCCCCTCCTTGGGATCTGGTGAAACTAACAAACGACGAAATGGGGGAAGGAGAGGACACTCTGTCTTCTTTAAACGCTACAGACTGGTTTGCTATAACATTCCTACCAGAATTATAGGGTTTTAAATTGTCATTCTTACTTAATCTTGGATGGGTGGGTAAAGATTGCATTTTTTTCCCATTCGCACCATCGTGTGCGACTCACACTTCATGATCACCGAATGATGTGTCCAGCACATCACGTGAGAGAATCATGCCACATCAGACGGTTTGGCATACTGTTGCATGTTGTGGTTTAATCTTGTGACGAGCTTAGCTTTACTTAGTGTAACAATGATTCGGAAAATAATTAAAGAGCATGTATATTAAATGTAATATAATAAAAATCTATAAAATCCTTAACGATTCATTGTGAACTCCAGCAAAATTTGAATAGCCGATTTAGCAAACTTGCAAAACGAAATTAACGTATCAATTTTAGTTATTTCAATACTAGATCACTTCAGTAAATGTTCTTTCTGAATATTCTACGTCGTAATGATTAGATTTAAACACGGAGCGAGCCTATAAAAAGGCCCCCTCTAGCACTTTGTTGCCTTCAATTTTATAAAGTCGTGTCAGAGTAACGTGTCAGAAGAGCTCCGCAAATTTTGCTTTATAAATGCAATCCCAGTTCATTTATATGGAATTAGCAAGCTAATATACAATATAAACTACTGAATAATTCTTTCCATACAAGCTAAAAGAAAATTTAAACCGAATTTATGCAATAATCCTGAAAATTCAAAATTGATGTCCATCACGCACAAACACTGTTACGACATGAAAGCTCAAACAGATAATGCTGAACACATCAATGACATGACAACCGTTTCAGTATTTTGTTTTTATGGGTCAAGGATTCAAACAACAAAGATAACAATGCTTTGGAAAAAATCTCTACATTTCGAAATTTGGCGAACTAGGAGCTAATATACGCTCTTTACAAACGTTCTTGTTATACTATCGTGAAACGGAAACAATCACCAAATTCAATTTTGAAGCGACAAAATTCAAAACTACAAGTTTCGTTTGCTCTTTTGGCTAGGTTTTATGTGGCACCCTTGACTAAAACCTTATTCTTCAGCAATAAGCGGATTAAGATTTCAGAAAATGAATTTATAAATATTTATCTGTTTACTTGCAACCTATTTATCCAATGTAACTGTAATTCAGTCCCGGGGGGGGGGGGGGGGGGGTACTCCCATATGTGGGCTATATTGGTATGTGCCGCGGGATAGGGTATGTTTTTTGAGGTTCTCGGTCCTTAAATAGGGTACCACTTTTGTTCCTTTTGGCATTGTGTTCCCGGTGTGATCCTTAGATAGGGTAGCTAAATTCTATCATCTCAAATAAACGCCCAGCTAAACGAAAAAAAATGGTCTGTTAAAACTGAACTATCCGTCAGTAAGTATTAACAAAGCGATTTTGAAAGATTTGAGCTTTGCCGTGCGCGGCTAGCCGTTATTTGAGTCGTCACGCAATGCTTCTCCTCCCCTTGAATAGGGTGTCATTTTTCGGGTTTGAGCCTTTAAAAGGGTATTAATAATTTTCGTTTTCCTTATCCTTAGATAGGGTCAGGGTTTGAGAACGTTCGCGGCACACCCGTATCCAAAATTTAGGGGAGTACCCCCCTCCCCCCCCCCCCCCCGGGGAATTCAGTGTCGGCGCTAAGCTCAGGTCGCTTGCGGGCAGGAAATTCCGTGATTTCGCAGAACAGTGACTGATAGCTACAGGTATCTTTCACTATTTCTAAACCTCGCTCTCGATATTTTGCACCCAAACAACAAAACAGAGAATTTTATACACGAGAATCTTGATGCTATTTCTTGTACTGCTTTGGATCTATTTTTAGTTTAGAAAACGAGATAAGTCTGGATCACGCCACACCAAAAGCCAGTTGATTGCATTTCCCAACCAATGAAATCGTCTCATTGGAATCTGTGATTGGCAGGGATTGGCAGGCTGAACAGTTCAGCCTCGTTATATAGGATCGCTATATCTCAAAGGCCGACATCTGGGTCAAAGTTTTGCGTTTGCTGGCTACAGCCTTTTCTCCCAGGTAAATCTATTCCCGGCAAACTGTTTAAAAGCAAAAGCCGAACAAATGGGATTTGTTACCATAAAAACCCATTTAAATTTAGTGCTTTTGAAAAACCTTTAAGTGCACCTGTGACTTGCATTCAATGGGTTTACTTTCACCTTCAGTACCAAGGGCACGATTCTTGTTGCTAAGACTTTTTTTTAAAAAAAAAAACCCTTGATATTAAATGTTCCGAAGACATTTGTAGTACATGCACAGTTGAGTCGATTATCAGGTCGTTAGGAGGCCCACCTGTACTTTGTTATGGCCTGGGTATTGATAAGAAATCGCAATTTCATCAGTAAATGATGAGGAAAGTGTGAAGTCCCGTCCGATACATACGACCGTTGGTAGTCTTGCGTTGAAAATTTCCTTCAAAGGAAAGGGAAAAACACTGAAAAATGAACGGCGACGGTTTTTTAAAATACAGATGTTTAGACGGCTATCTTTCAATAACTAACTGGACAAACAGGAAATACGGTGGGGCAAAGGATCAGTTATATAACAGCGTATTTGTTTAACACTCGTTACACACGATATCTGATATCATTGTTTGTCCTTTTGAACTGCTTTGAGCAGCATCCTGAAAAAGAGCGTGGGCTTAACAGACAAGGCTATTTGTTCGCAGCAAGTAAAGAAGTTAGACCCACTTTCCAAAAGTTTGGTTTGCATCACGCCACTTATCAATTCACCACAGAAAACCAGCAAAGAGGTGGGCGTTATATTACGGAGATTTGACCAAGAGAAAGAAATCCACAGGTATTTAAAATCTCTTGTAAAACTAGAAATTACACTTCAGCCTATTTCCACAACACACCGTTAAAGATTCATTTAGTTTTGCAGATTGGGCCAAAACTTACAAACATAACATAGAAATTACATTTTTCTTTAATATGCGATCATCTTGTATATGCTTTCATTAACTGAGATTTAAATTTTATGCTTTACGAATCATATAAACTGATTTAGAGGTTGTCGGAAAGCAGAGACTTGAAACAGCAACTAGAGGTTGTCATGAATTGTTCAACTTACTTTCGCGTATGTTGTTGGTAAACGCGAAATTTATTGTGTGTTTTTTTAAGTTTCCCTTTTTGCGAGACTTTGTAATAGTTAAAAATAGCTTTTATAAAAACATATGGGCCGAATGCCATTCAAGGTCAGCCAGTACAGTATCAATTAATGAAGTGTGTTCGCTAAGAAATACAAATTGTGTTTACTGTGAAATTTCTGATCTTAACTGCTCTAGTTCGTAAAACTATCACACATATCTTAGGCCACAAAAGGCCTAGAATTATTTTACCGTGCTTGCGAATTTTTAATACTGTATTTATTGGAAAAAAATTGAATGTCAAGAGGCTGAACAGATAACCCGAAACTTTGTTCAATCATGTCCTTTTAATTGTTTTTTGTTTCGTTGCAAGATTAAAATGCAGTAGTGTAGTTAAGTTGAACTTTTGACTCTCGAGAAAAATATTTCATTTCGAGTGTTACCTAATTTTCTATATGTAGCAAAAAAAAAAAAAACAAAAAAAAAACAAATCAAAACAAGATTTCCCAGCTTGAAAAATGGTCACTTCGTTGTTTCCCCTTGCCTGGCGACCCAAAGCCACAGGGAAACCGGAAAGCTAGTGTTAAGATGATAAACCCGTATATTAATTCTAGACGAAGTTGCACTGAATATTCCAGGTGTGAATTAAGAGATCTATAAGCTTGAAGAGACAGCAATACTTTTTAATTATCTTAAAAAAACGTACGTGATCACCTGAGTACTCTCTAGCAATGTGTATATTCCTGTACCGGATTATTCAATCTGGTGTTGAAAGGGTTTTAAATTTCCCGGTTTAATTTTCACGCTATCGTTAGTTTATAAAAATGCTGTATTCAAGAAACCAGAATTGTCTTTAAATCTAGAACCTTTCACAAGACACATGGATTGAAAATCAAAGTTAAACGTGCAAACATGTTATAACAACAACAACTTTATTACCAAAAAAAGACTTCATACGATGCTTCAAAAAAAATAATAAATTAAAACAGGATATTGGTAACAACACTCAGAGAAACTAAAAAGCTTATCGAGCTGAGCGAAGTTAAATTAGATTAAAACTAAGACGGTTAAGCTCTCACCTCAATTTTTGGCCGTTCATGTCGACAGCTTGGTTTTTCTTGGTAGCTGAATGACAGCATCCATCGTGGTCGGTGGCCATAACATTAAGCTGCTGACAGGTTAACGTGTTTTTAATTATTTCCTTCTCGTAGGGGATCACCGAGCCTGCCGTAAAAGCAGGTGTTTTTTATCACAGAAGAAATAACGGCTGCCTTCAAGGCCATCTTCAACACGCAATTGGTAGTCACATTTGTGTATCGGGGGCGGGGGTCAACTTATCTCAGGTTTGGGTGGAGGGATAGAGCACTGAATGTTCAGAACATTTGCACACCGAGGAAAACAAGTCACTACGTATCACTATACTTCAAAAAAATTTGAATTGCGCTACACTACAGGGATATGAATCGAACTGAAGAGAAAGTTGACACTCTTTTGCGTCTCTTTTGGCTCAGAAAACTTACAGAATTCTCCCGCATAACAATATATTGCTAAGTAGACAGATCAGACTGACGAGATTTGTAAGCAAATATCAACAAGGCTCTCGATATACCGGAGAAACAAACAATGCAATGTCGCTAAAACAGAGCTAATGCTAATTGGATCAAGGCAGAGACTATCTGTTCAATGTGACGACGTAGAAATCAAAATTGATGACCAAATTATCAAGAGAGTTGATCATACCAAATCTTTGGGTCTTACCATTGATGCTCATCTCTCTTGGTTAGTCTGAAATGTCATCCGTCCTCTCTTCCTTACCCCCCAGAGGAGGGGCGCTGGGGGTAGGGAAGAGAGGACGGATGACATTTCAGACTGCTCTCTTGGTCTAAACACGTTATAGAGATTTGCAAAAAAGTCTCTTCGGCTATAGGCGCCCTTAAACGAGTGCGACCCTTTCTATCGAAAGGACCGAAAGGGACCGCAATTCAAATTTATAACGCTTTAATTATGCCACATTTTGATTACTGCAACCCTGTCTGGGACTGTTTGAGTGGTTACATTACTTGAGTGATAAGCTACAAAAATTGCAGAATCGTGCAGCCAAAATTATACGAAATTGCCCTTTGATACGAGCTCAAACTACCTCCTGTCCACCCTCGACTGGGAGAGGCTATTTCTTCGACGAAAGAAACAGAAAGCGTTGACGATGTTTAAAACCATGAACGGACTTGCCCCGGACTATCTTCAAAGTCTTTTCTCTCAGCATCACTCTGTTTATAACTTAAGAGACTCTGAGGGAAAGCTGACTCTACCCAAACCAAGCACCAATTATTTAAAACGAAGCTTCTCTTACAGCGGGGCTATGTTATGGAATAACTTGCCCAAATGCCTAAAAAAATGCTGTATCTGTTAATAGTTTTAAGCATATTATTAAGAATGTAGCTGATATATCGGATTCCCACACGGCAATCATGTAAAACAGTTTTGTAATTAGTCTTAGTTTTTTTTACTTAAGCTTAATTTACTGATGGTTTCCCGTGTATAAATAAAGTTTTACATTACATTACATTACATTACATTACATTACATTACATTACATTACATTACATTACCGGAGCGGGGGGGGGAAGGTACTTCCTATAGTGGGCTATATATACGGGGGGAGGCTCCGTCAGAAAGGGGTAGCGTTTTCAGACCGTAGTATGAAAAGGTAGGCATTTCACAAGTTATATATGGAAAACTGTTTTTTGGGGTATTAGATAGGGCCTTTCAAAACATAGTGAACACCGAACGGTTGATATAAGATGCAGCATTCCTTCTGTAGATATGCGAAAATAGGGATACCTTTTCTGTCAAAAATGGTCGAAAAGGAAAGGGTTTGAACCTCCCGCCCGCCTCGCCCAGATGTACCAAAGAGTTGCACTTTGCGAGCCAAACTCTCGTCCTCAGAAAATGAATTTATAAATATTTATCTGTTTACTTGCAACCCATTTATCCAATGTCACTGTAATTCAGTATCGGCGCTAAGCTCAGGTCGCTTGCGGGCAGGAAATTCCGTGATTTCGCAGAACAGTGACTGATAGCTACAGGTATCTTTCACTATTTCTAAACCTCGCTTTCGATTGTTTGCACCCAAACAACAAAATAGAGAATCTTATACACGAGAATCTTGATGCTATTTCTTGTACTGCCTTAAATCTATTTTTAGTTTAGAAAACGAGATAAGTCTGGATCACGCCACACCAAAAGCCAGTTGATTGCATTTCCCAACCAATGAAATCGTCTCATTGGAATTTGTGATTGGCAGAGATTGGCAGGCTGAACAGTTCAGCCTCGTTATATATATAGGATCGCTATAATCTGGGTCAAAGTTGCGCGTTTGCTGGCTACAGCCTTTTCTCCCAGGTAAAGCTATTCCTGGCAAACTGTTTAAAAGCAAAAGCCATTTGTTACCATAAAAATACCCATTTAAAATTAGCGCTTTTGAAAAACCTTTAAGTGCACCTGTGACTTGCATTCAATGGGTTTACTTTCACCTTCAGTACCAAGGGTACGATTCTTGTTGCGAAGACTCTTTTAAAAAAAAACCCTTGATATTAAATGTCTCGAAGACATTTGTAGTACATGCACAGTTGAGTCGATTATCAGGTCGTTAGGAGACCCACCTGTACTTTGTTATGGCCTGGGTATTGATAAGAAATCGCAATTTCATCAGTAAATGATGAGGAAAGTGTGAAGTCCCGTCCGATACATACGACCGTTAACAACTTTTATCATTTGTTTTTGGTAGTCTTGCGTTGAAACTTTCCTTCAAAGGAAAGGGAAAAACACTGAAAAATGAACGGCGACGGTTTTTTTAAATACATATGTTTAGACGCTATCATTCAAAAACTGGACAAACAGGAAATACAGTGTGCCAAAGGATCAATTATATAACATTGTATTTGTTTAACACTCGTTACACACGATATCTGATATCATTGTTTGTCCTTTTGAACTGCCTTGAGCAGCATCCTGAAAAAAGCGTGGGCTTAACAGACAAGGCTATTTGTTCGCAGCAAGTGAAGAAGTTAGACCCACTTTCCAAAAGTTTGGTTTGCATCACGCCACTTATCAATTCACCACAGAAAACCAGCCAAGAGGTGGGCGTTATATTACGGGGATTTGACCAAGAGAAAGAAATCCACAGGTATTTAAAATCTCTTGTAAAACTAGAAATTACACTTCAGCCTATTTCCACCAACCAACACACCGTTAAAGATTCATTTAGTTTTGCAGATTGGGCCAAAACTTACAAATATAACATAGAAATTACATTTTTCTTTAATATGCGATCATCTTGTATGTGCTTTCATTAACTGAGATTTAAATTTTATGCTTTACGAATCATATAAACTGATTTAGAGGTTGTCGGAAAGCAGAGACTTGAAACAGCAACTAGAGGTTGTCATGAATTGTTCAACTTACTTTCGCGTATGTTGTTGGTAAACGCGAAATTTATTGTGTGTTTTTTTAAGTTTCCCTTTTTGCGAGACTTTGTAATAGTTAAAAATAGCTTTTATAAAAACATATGGGCCGAATGCCATTCAAGGTCAGCCAGTACAGTATCAATTAATGAAGTGTGTTCGCTAAGAAATACAAATTGTGTTTACTGTGAAATTTCTGATCTTAACTGCTCTAGTTCGTAAAACTATCACACATATCTTAGGCCACAAAAGGCCTAGAATTATTTTACCGTGCTTGCGAATTTTTAATACTGTATTTATTGGCAAAAAATTGAATGTCAAGAGGCTGAACAGATAACCCGAAATTTTGTTCAATCATGTCCCTTTAATTGTTTTTTGTTTCGTTGCAAGATTAAAATGCAGTAGTGTAGTTAAGTTGGACTTTTGACTCTCAAGAAAAATATTTCATTTCGAGTGTTACCTAATTTTCTATATGTGGCAAAAAAAAACAAAAAAAAAAAACAAGATGTAACAGCATGAAAAATGGTCACTTCGTTGTCTCCGCTTGCCTGGCGACCCAAAGCCACTGGGAAACCGGAAAGCTAGCGTGAAGATGATAAACCCGTATATTAATTCTAGACGAAGTTGCACTGAATATTCCAGGTGTGAATTAAGGGATCTATAAGCTTGAAGAGACAGCAATACTTTTTAATTATCTTAAAAAAAAAACGTACGTGATCACCTGAATACTCTCTAGCAATGTGTATATTCCTGTCCCGGATTATTCAATCTGAGTTGAAAGGGTTTTAAATTTCCCGGCTTAATCTTCACGCTATCGTTAGTTCCTAAAAATGCTGTATTCAAGAAACTAGAATTATCTTTAAATCTAGAACCTTTCACAAGACACATGGATTGAAAACCGAAGTTAAACGTGCAAACATGTTAAGCTCTCACCTCAATTTTTGGCCGTTCATGTCGACAGCTTGGTTTTTCTTGGTAGCTGAATGACAGCATCCACCGTGGTCGGTGACCATAAAATTAATGCATCAGTCAATTCCAGCAGTGCCCATCCCCCCCGGGCAACCCCGGGGCATTTCCTAATGTTGCCCGTCCCGGGGGTGGGGCATTTGCGTACCTCGGGTTGACCCCCGGGCATTTGACACGTGGTTTCAAAACCGTGGAGTGAGTCGCGCATTCGTGATGGAGGCGTTTATAGGCCAAGACGTGGACTACATTGTAGGTTAGCTAGTCCATGAAGGACTAGAGAAGCTCGTGGATGTTCATTGATGTTTTTAAAGGTATATTTTCTGAATTTTAGATATTTCTTCATTGTCAAGAAGCAACAACTTGTATTATATTCTTTTATCACCTATCGAGAGATTGAAAACAATCAACCCGGGAGTGGGGCATTTGCCAGGTTCCCTCATCCCCACCCCGGGGAATTTACCAAAGAAATGCTAATGCACGGGGGTTAGCCCGGGGGGGGGGGGGGGGGGATGGGCACTGCTGGAATTGACTGATGCATAAGCTGCTGACAGGTTAACGTGTTTTTAATTATTTCCTTCTCGTAGGGGATCGCCGAGCCTGCCGTAAAAGCAGGTGTTTTTTATCACAGAAAAGCAGACAGATCAGACTGACGAGATTTGTAAGCAAATATCAACAAGGCTCTCGATATACCGGAGAAACAAACAATGCAATGTCGCTAAAACAGAGCTAATGCTAATTGGATCAAGGCAGAGACTATCTGTTCAATGTGACGACGTAGAAATCAAAATTGATGACCAAATTATCAAGAGAGTTGATCATACCAAATCTTTGGGTCTTACCATTGATGCTCATGTCCCTTGGTCTAAACACGTTGAAAGTCTCTTCGGCTATAGGCGCCCTTAAACAAGTGCGGCCCTTTATATCGAAAGGACCGAAAGGGACCGCAATTCAAATTTATAACGCTTTAATTATGCCACATTTTGATTACTGCAGCCCTGTCTGGGACTGTTTGAGTGGTTACATTACTTGAGTGATAAGCTACAAAAATTGCAGAATCGTGCAGCCAAAATTATTACGAAATTGCCCTTTGATACGAGCTCAAACTACCTCCTGTCCACCCTCCACTGGGAGAGGCGATTTCTTCGACGAAAGAAACAGAAAGCGTTGACGATGTTTAAAACCATGAACGGACTTGCCCCGGACTATCTTCAAAGTCTTTTCTCTCAGCATCACTCTGTTTATAACTTGAGAGACTCTTAGGGAAAGCTGACTCTACCCAAACCAAGCACCAATTATTTAAAACGAAGCTTCTCTTACAGCGGGGCTATGTTATGGAATAACTTGCCCAAATGCCTAAAAAATGCTGTATCTGTTAATAGTTTTAAGCATATTACAAGAATGTAGCTGATGTCATGGATATATCGGATTCCCACACGGCAATCATGTAAAACAGTTTTGTAATTAGTCTTAGTTTTTTTTCTACTTAAGCTTAATTTACTGATGGTTTCCCGTGTATAAATAAAGTTTTACATTACATTACATTACATTACATTACATTACATTACATTACATTACATTACATTACATTACATTACATTACATTACATTACATTACCGGAGCGGGGGGCGGGGGAGGTACTTCCTATAGTGGGCTATAAGGGGGGAGGCTCCGTCCGAAAGGGGTAGCGTTTTCAGACCGTAGTATGAAAAGGTAGGAATTTCACAAGTTGTATATGAAAAACTGTTTTTTTTTGGGGGGGGGGGGGTGGGGGGGTATTAGAAGGGGCCGTTCTAAAAATAGTGAACACCGAACGGTTGATATAAGATGCAGCATTCCTTCTGTAGATATGCGAAAAGAGGGGTACCTTTTCTGTCAAAGATGGTCGAAAAGGAAAGGGTTTGAACCCCCCCCCCCCCCCCCCCACCCCGCACACCTCGCCCAGATGTACCAAAGAGTTACACTTTGCGCGCGAGCCAAACTCTCGTCCCAGACTCCTGCACTACTGCTGAAAATATCACCCACTGCGCATGTCACACAGCCATCGGCTGCGGCTTGTTGTTGTAAAGTTTGGTATTGTGTGTTTACTTGGCACGTTTTTGAATATTTATATAAACACACGCTTTGGCATAGCTGTTTTTTGCTCTGATATTTTATCATCATAAAATCTCGACCCTTCTAGTTTAATCTTTAGACCTCCTTTTAACTTAAGCGCCCGTGCGTCAGAAGAAATAGCATGATTTTAATTTGAATGAAATTTGAAAACAAACCTTTGTACAAGAAAGGTAATTTATATGTTATCTTCCAAGTTCCAATGAGGGGTCAAAGCTTGTGAGAAAAAATTATACTTCAGCATGCGTGATTTGATGCATTCTTTGATATTCGACTCACCGTGTTTACATCACGACAATGTTATTTCTTTTTTTTTCGCTGTGCTCACCGATTTTGACCGCAAATTCATGATGATGTGGTCCTTTCGTACTGCGCACGATTGTGAGCGATTATGTAATCACCGAAGTGAAACGGGAGAAAAAGATTTTCCTTTTAGTACTGGGAAAATTGAGAATAGCATAGTGGCCTGAGACCTTGAAAGATCAGAAAAGCATGAGAAAGCTCCTACAAAGTCACGATATCAAAACACAGATTATTGACTCCGTGAAACTGAAAGATTTCGTATGTTGAAGAACGTGTTTGCTCCTATCTCTGCGCGCTGATTACATAATGTGCGTCATGGCTGTTCTAGCGAGTGAAGAGCAATGCTTGCCTTGTCTGTTATTTCCCATGTGCAGTCAAAATATTATTATTAAATCAGTCACAGAGGATTGAAAGTTACGCCCCGAGTTCACCAACTGAATCACACCCCGCTAAGTAAACCATGGCTTTGAGGGTTTTCCCTTTAATTTACCCGACATACAGAAATTAAGTGTGGACAAAATCATGCCGAATTTCGATTTATTTCGTAACAAATTTCACTGATATGCCCGAACGAACGAGATACATTTTTTGCTCCGAACAATGGAATCATTTATTCCTCACAGCACAAAGAGCCATTGTGCGAAGTCACTGTTGTTTTCGTTATTTTAAAACAATTGTGTCAAACTCTTCGCCTTGAGAACAATAGGTTTCCATAGTTACTAAGTACCAAAATATTGCTCTCCGTCAGCTGATTTTATTTGTATCTCACTGCTGTTGTCAAAAAATATTTACATGCGTTTCGAAGATTAGGTTTTCTATGAAGCGAGTCTTTGTTGTTTTCGTTAAAATCGGCGACGCAAATTACAAAGCTTGAAGCGTAAGTTATATAACTATATATAAACATTTGAAAACAAAGTACGTCTATAGCATAGGCGAATCTGCATATCATATGTACAATTCTTCTAGCGTAGAAATAGAATTTTCCAAAGTAATTGATCGATAGAAAACCTTCCGGTGTTTACGGAAGTTTATTTACCCCGGGCCGGGGTCTCGTATCATCATCGTTTATTCTCTCACCATCGCGACAGTTCATTTGATGACTGTGTCCATTTCTTGTCAGTTGCAAAGCGTTTATTCTATCGCCGATTCTCGCCAAAACCTTGCCTATCTCTCTGCATAACTCTTTAGTCTCTTGGCTTAAATCACACGAAGGGCAGGCTTGATTTCTTTGTGGCTTGTTGCCGGTTGATCTCGGCTTGTCGCGGTCCATGCCCCCTCCAAACGTCCTATATATTAAACAGATGGACATGAGCTGAAGACAGGTTAAAATTTGAAGTTATTTTGCTAGCTAAAGAGGAAAGCCCATTAGTTCTTTTGTGACCATTTAGAAACGCAAATTTAAATTAACGGCTCTTTATGCCTCGCTCCCCAGTAAAGCACAGCGACTACCTGTGTTTATATGTCTATATATTTCTCAGGATAGAAAGAGCCGCTAGCAAGCTCATTTCTTATTCGGGCTATCAAAATAAAAACTTCGAGAGCAGATGGCTTATAAAAGACATCTTGGATGGGCTGTTTAAAAAAATTACGTTCGTAATTTAACGTTTTGACCGTGAAAACTTCTCAATGTGCCACTTACCGAGGCGATTTAAAGTGTTCTTCGAAGCTCGCTTCTTTATAGTCAACAACTTGTTGCTTGAAGTTTCACCCTCGAAGCCAACTTGCTCGATAAAGAAAAACGGTCGCTGTTATGTCCTCTTGGCGGGTAATTACTTCTAGTAACGTAAACCTTCCTTAAGGGAGGGCGAAATTCATGGCAAGACCGAAACTTTGGCAGTCGGTCTTCTCGCAATGAATTTCTTTGCCGCTTCTCTCTTCGTCGTCAAAAAAAAGTTCCCGCGAAAAAAAATATTTAACTGCGTATAAATATATTCACCTATTTTTGATATTTTGCCAAATAATACGTTGCAATATTTTTGTATTTTTTGATTGGTTCGCGGCTGATATTTGTCAGTTCTCCCATTGTATTGAGAACAATAGTTCGCGCGCATGTTATTGCTATTGTTTTTTGACCAATCAAAGTTGAACTTTTTGATGTGTAATCCGTTGTCCACGTGCACAAGCTTGCGGTTCAAGTTTCAAAACAAGAGCACACCAAAACCACGTTTTCATTTTAGTTTCGACCATGTATGTACATTAATAATTCATGAAAATTGCACTTCGAAGTGAATTTGCATAATTTTTCATCAAAATGATGATCTTGACAGGTCAACCTAATTTTCAAGATTTTAATCTTTATTTTTCATTTGAAAGCTTTTCTAATGCATGTTTACTCGTTTTATCTCATGAGCGACATTGGGACATAAAGATCGGAGAAGAAAACAGCTATTACTTCGAATGCTGTGATAAACATTCACCGAAAGACATTGTGTATGTTTACTTTTTGCTGACATAAGTGCTTTTCGTTCTACTTTCGTATTGCAAGCGGCTTTAAAACTTCAGTTGATAATTTGTACCATTTTCGACCCATACTTCGTTGCAATATGTCTTTTTAGGTGGTTAAATTTTACAATCACAATAACTGACAGACATCAAGAGTAGAACAAATAAAATTTTCCCTCAGTCATTTTCTGTTCGATATATCTGCGAGTGACCTCATCGTTTATGATGAAAATCATCGGAAGATGACTTGGATATGCGTTTGACAGGTCATTAGTCACAGCCAATCAGAAAACACTAACTTGTCAAGTTGACCAATCAGAAAAGAGCGCGGCGTGCCAAAGAGATTCTTCTTTGGCTACTTTTCTTCGCCACTGCAAGGCTCGTTTCATGGTGGTAGTTTTTTTAGTGCTTCTGCGCCAAGGCTTGCTTCTACTCTCTACCTCTTCTATGCTTTTGCTTTTTAAATTGCTGTTTCAAGTACTATGCGAAGTGTTTTGAACATTGGTTAACTTCTGTGAGTAGAATTTTTTTTTATTATTTTAGCGGGAGCACTCGGTTGTGTTTTCACTACTAGTGCGGTTGATGCGTCAGCGAGGAAGTACGCGACCGTTCAACGGTGCTTGGTTTTAATGTTTTTTCTCTTTTTAGGGAAAAGATACTACTTCCTTCGATTAAATCCTTGTTTAAAGAACGAAAACAAGCTGCAGGGCCGAAACAAGGAATTTGCGTGCGAACACTTTCACTTTTCTAACTGCGATCACCCAATATGGCCGGAGCGACAGCTGCGCTGAACAACGAGGACCTTTCTCCTACGCTCAATACCTCTGAAATGTCAAGGTTCGATAAGGAAATCATCGAAGAAGGATTTGCCCTTACACTTGACTATATTTCTTACCGGCTAAGGAGCAAATTTGAACAGAGCAGACTCAAAGGGTTACCACGACAGTTTCTTATTCCTCAGACGCCAACAAACGCATCAGCGAGTACTCTACGAAAACTGGCAACTCTTATGGAGGCAGAACACCCTGATTTGTTCGAATCATTGTGTACAACGTTAGGAATTACACCAGTTACAGCTTATTCTACGTTTGTCGGTGTGGCGCAAGAGATTTTCCAGGCAGGAACAAACTGGGGCAGGATAGTGGCGTTGTTCACGTTTGGAGGCGTTGTGGCTCACCATTTCGTGGAAACGCAACGACCAGAAATGGTTCAACGCATTGTCGAATGGATTGTCTCATTTATCGCCGATAACTTATTAACGTGGATCAGAGAAAATGGTGGCTGGGTAAGGTGTAATTCTGAGTTTTTTTAAAATTCATTTTCGGTTTTTTTATTTATTTTATATTATTTTTAAAGATTTTTCGTTATTTTTCTCTTAACCAGCTGTCAGCGTACGTACGTGCTGTAGTAATTTACTGAAATGCAAATTTCAGTCTCTATTTGCATTGCTCATGAGTCAGACATTCATTTATCTTCTCGATGCTTCGTTTACCTTTTTGTCTCGAAACACCCACGTTATGTTATTTTGATGCAAATTCAAGAGAAATTTTTCAATCCTGCGACAAATTTTAGGACCATCGATAATGTAAACATGTGAAATGAAAATTTCTTTTAGCAGCGGGACACTTCTTCTGCTTATTGTTTTCCTCAACTTTTGCTGCGTAAATACATGTAGTTTGGTTGTTTTCGTGGGCAAGTGAATATCTTTGTTAAAATTTGTGAACAATAAGATTTTAGCGGTTTTTGATGTTTTGTGCTATAAAAATATTTTTGCGCGAAAAATCCTGAAAACTATTTCCGTTTGACAAATATGTCGTTTGTGTATTGCCCCGGGGGTGTTAATGTCCATTCATGCATTTTTGATCACCCTCCAACATTCAAGTACCTCTTGGTTGAATTTTGTATTGATCATAGTTACGTAAAACTTCATACAGTGCACTCAGTAAAATAAAACTTGGCATCAGTTGAGCTAAATTTTAGGTTAAAAGTTTTTTTTTAATGCCTCTTGCCACTAAATGGAGGTTTTGTCTTTTTATTTCACTGTTTTTATAGTTCCTCTTTTCTGTTGAAGGGAATAAACTGAAAAAAATGTCCTTTCCCAAGCAACAGTGTTGTCTTGGTAGTACTCTTTGTTTAGCTGTATTTAATATCGAAAAAATTCTAGACATCCGCGTCTGAGTTTTAGTTGCATCAGCCATGTATTTTGATATCAGCTTATCATCAATTTTTTTTTATTAATTTGTCGTATTATAATTCCATTTGATGTGAACCGCAGGTGATTTTAACCTAATAGAAAATGAACTTGTTTCCTTCTTAACTGAACAAGTCTTTGGCAAGAATGGTCCAAGATGAAAGGCTAATATTTGTGCTTTTGTCAAGTTGCTGTCACTGACCGTCACTCATCTAAATCCATTCCATTCTTTACTTCAGACAAGTAGATTATCCTTAGCACAGCTGCATGAAAAGGGCTTGAACAGTCGGGGATTCAGTGATGGCGCATTTGCTATATCGTCAGAACTCTGTATTTCATTTAAAACCTTGAGCCAACTCTCTGAGACATTTATAATTAGTATATATTGTAATCCTTTGTTATCTCAGTGTTGCAAAGGGCCTATCTGCTCTAGCAGACATAAGAATGTTGTCTGTGACAAAACTAAAGGACAAAATAATTTTGTCATGAAGGTGAAAATTCAGTTTCACAACTCCTGGCGTACAAAATATTATTGCAAATGATCGACTGACAAGAAAACACAATTTGGTTTATATGGTTGATTTTGTGCAGTTTGTCAGATTTTGTCAGCAGTACATTTGAAAATTTGTCTGCTTCAGCAAAAAATTTGTAAAGTCACGACAAACCATCCACACTTAAAAGTGTTACTGATGACACAGAAATTGCCTAAGTAAACAACCCTTTTTGCTTGGGAGGATAGGCCTGAAGTGTAAAATAATATGCAAAATAAAATTGAAAAGCAAAAGTATTATTGATCTTTTCCATCTACCCTTTGCCCTTTCCATTAAATTATCTGTTGATGTGTTGTCATTGAATAGCTGTTATTTCATATTGTATTTGTTTCGTTTTCTTGCAGGATGGTTTTGTTGCACACTTTTCGGAATCTTCACAGGGTCAAACCATGTGGAAAAGCTTATTCACAGTGGGAAGTATTTGTGCCGCTGGCTTAACTCTTTTCGCCTTAAACAAGTGAAAATACAGTCTGCTCTTTTCGCGCCCTTGCTGTTGTTGCATTCTCATTGTATCTGCATTGGGACCAAGTTTAAGGACTCGGCTGTTCTTTTACCCCTTGTTAATCATCACTTTTTGCCATTGTTGATTAAATTCATCAATGTTGGTCTTCTTTGTAGCATTTTTGTGAGTGTTTTTCTAACCCTCATAATTATACAGGTTCCTACAGTATGTAGGTATTCATGTATGTTTCATATCTTACTGCATCACAACCAACCAACAAATGTTAATATCATTTTAAACTGAATCAATGTTAATTGTTCAGAAAAAAAATTGTACAATCTTTCATGTAAATTTTTGCTGGGGTGCATTATAGTTTACCCCTTTACTCACCTTTTTTGGAGTATGGAAATTCCACCCACTCCCCACGCTTCCCCTCCAGTTGTCATCGTTGCACTTTAAAAATGTGCAGCACAAAATTAATAGCAGTCACAATGTAGATACAAGACATGCATGTTTCTTTGTAAATGTGTGCATATTCTTTTCTCAAAGCTTGCTTCCTTCGGATATGAAAGAAGTAATCACACGGATAGTGCAAGCATTGCTTGTTTGTTGTACAGATGATGTTGTTCAGCTTTCTAATAATTTAGAAAGTCCCTCAAGACGTACCTGTGCAGTAAGCATACACACTGAAAGTGGACTTTCATGTTGAAAGCCTTGTTTTGCAATATTTGCTGAACATTTTGAACCTTAGAGGCTAGTTCTCTGCAGTCATGCTCTGTCAAAGCTAACCTTCTCTTCAAAAGGATGTTTAAAGAAGGAAATCCAGGGCACAAAAAAAAAACTAACTGGTGCAGGAATGTGACCATGACCATTTCGTCTGCTGATGATTAGCCAGTGCGGCTTCTCTGCCTCCGTTAAATGCATTATTACCAAAAGAGTACTTGGTTTGTGTCAGAACAAGACAACATGTTGTGTGAAAATTAATATGGACCTCTACTGGGTGTAAAAAGCTGCCTGTATTTACTCCATACCAGCTTGTGAACAGTGTGGTGGATTTGCGACAGACACATCTTCAGCTGTATATCAGTTGTTTGAGTTACTTGAAAAGATCACTTTGTCTTATCCTTGAATTTGAATTTTCCAGCTGTGTTCAAGTTATACTATGCTTCAATATCCAAGGATATTTACTAAATGTTGGCCTTAAAAAAGGCATTGCTAAGAGTGTGGGTACTTAGCAAGTTGCAAATCCCTGGACATCAAACTTTGTTACAAGGTAGACTCCTTTTGGCTCTGTTCAGTTACTGTTTATACAGAAGTGAGAGAAAAATTATGATCTTGAGTTCTGCAATGAGTGTGAAATTGCGTGTTTTTGACTGTATACTCTTTGTTTAGTTGAAAGCAGATCAGTTCTTGGGGACATTTGATGTTTGTATTAATGTCTATAAAGGTATACGCATGACAAGATAATGGAAACTAGGTTTCTCTGCGTAATGTGGCAGGGATGCAAATGATCTCATTAGAGTTCTGTTAAACACCTTATCAATAGGGTCATAAAGAGGTTTAAAGCAATTTTCGTTCAGGAAAATGCGATGAAGCGACTTTGTTGCCCAACTCCCTTCTGGAAATAATTTTCCAAAGGTTCACATCTTTGGGTTTGAAAAAAATAGACCTCTTGTGGCCATGTTTATAAGGATGTTAATGTAAAGGCCTCTTATGGCCTTATTGCAGAAGATCATCCTGTATCTCGGCAAAGAGGTAGCTCTTATCTTACCAAAGTATCTTTCCCTAGCAGCATTCTAATATTAACACTTGTCGTCCACACCTCTTTGTTTGCATGCTTGGAAAGTGTGGACTTTGAATAGCATTTATACAGTGTCAAGGCAAGAATGTATTCACTGAAACATCCTTCCATGTAAAGGTTGTTTTTGAATGAGGAAAATTAAAAGAAAAATATTAAGCACCAGCTGGACTGTGTGTTGTTTTTGATCTACCGTAAGTGAATGCATGTTTGGTAGTTGACATTCTAAACGTAATTCTCATTTCCTTTGGTTTGCATTACTTTGCCTTGTGCCTCCAATCGGAAGTAAAACTAAGCTCAATCATGACTAACATGCACACGTTTTTCCACCCTTTGTACAGGCTGAGAATATTTGCTTGAGTTTGATTGGTTCACTGGTCTGTCTATGTCCTTTGTGATTGACCAAAATGATTACTTTGGTTTTTGTTTTACGACACTCAATTAAAAATTGCACACTTGTATATCCTAACATTCCAATGATATTCCTGAACTTATGTTTGTCAAGAGTGGGTGGTGGTAGTTGGGGGAGGGGAGGGTGCATGGAAAATAAAAGCGTTGCTTTCTTCTGGGTTACTCTAGCCTGATTCTCTGACATCTGAGGTCGATCCCGGCTGCTACGCTTTCCCTCATCTCCTGGAGAGAGGGAAAGCGTAGCGGCCGCAATCAACCTCGCAAATCTGAGAATCAGGCTAGGGTTACTCAGCTCTGTTCTGTTTATAGAAACACAAACTGATACTGCAATGTGTTTGCATTTCTCTACAAATATAACTGCTGTTCCAAAACTGAATCAACTTAATGAAAGAAAAGCTCAAGGAAAACAGTAAGAGCTGATGATGCCCAAGTGGAAGCTATTGTGTTCGTGTTTTCTTCTTTGTTTCAAATATTTTATCACTAGGCATATTGCTCTGCCATGTTTTCAAACATGAAAGTGTACTGTAATAGCCCATCTTTTACTATCCAAGGGTTGATATATCGAAATTCAAACATGTCACTGAGGCTTTCTGGTCAAACTTCTATAATAAATTATTTAGTCTTGTTTTCTTTGTTTCAAGCTTCATGAGGGAATTAATGGACAAAGGAATACTAAAAATTTGTATTTTTACCAGAAAGCCCCTGAGTCATCTTAGAATTTTGATATATCCAATGTGGGCTTTTCACCAACTGGGCATGCAAAGCTTGAAAACTGGCAAGCAATGCTTGGGGAATATCCCCAAGTAACCCATATCGTGATTATCAGTGCAGGATTGATCGCTCTCATTCCCTCCTCAGTGTCAGAGAGTGAGCGACATTGAACTGTCCAAAGAATGGGGCTGATATAACCCACTGACTAATTCCATTGCACTCTTGGGCAAAGAACATCACATTTTGCGAGATCAGCTGACAGGTATCAGACATGAACATTCCGCAGCAAATAGGAGAATGTTTTGTTTCCAAGCAGGAAACTATCAGTTCTCTTGAAGTGTAATGACTTGAATTTTTAGTTTGTGTCTAAATCTCGAAATATTGACCACCTGAGCTCGTATAGAAAATGCTCTGTTGTATTGACCTTTTCCTTTTCATTGGCTCCAAAAGAGACAACTCCACCATTAGTTATTAATTTTTGATATCTTTTTGTGAATAATTTAAAAATGATGTTTTACCGTTCATGAGTATTAGGATTGGAAATGAGGTCCGCTCCCATCAGGCGGCTCTCTTCAATCTTCTCCTTGCACCCTCTACCCCCCAAACCTCCCCCCCCCCCCTCCCCTCTCCCTTCTTCCCGCCTCCTCTGACTCCAAACGTTTTTTCCCGTTTTTACTTTAATAATAGAATATTTTATCACAGCTCGTGAAGTAAATCCAACAGAAATCACAAAACACAATTCTCTTTTGATTCCTTCTTGGCGTGTTCTCTCGCGTTAATTATACCCCTTCGCGAACAATAACATGGGAAGGGTGGCAGGGTAGGTTTTTGGTTTGCCAGTCAAGTGGAAGCTACTTTGTCATGTAAGAACTAACAGTCTGTCGCAGGTACTTGAAAATTCAAAATGGTGGCCTGCTCTCTGGATTTGACGGGCCTTTTTTATGATTCTATTCATTTGTTGAACCTTAAAAGACACGAAAAATGAAAACAACGGGTAGCAAACAGTGGAAGCCCTATCGCAGAAGGTTCCTTTTAGCGAAAGCAGATGACATGTTGACAAGTTGTCTGCTAACAGAGGCTTCTTTTCCTTTGTGGGTGTTTCTCACCGTGCAGTGTTTCTTTGTAGAGGTGAGTGGTAACTAGTGATCCGCTCATTGTTGCTTTGTTTTAAAGTTGTTGCTTTGTTTTAAAGTCAACATAGATAATACAAGCACTGTCCAACCAGAAAGAGCTTTTCAATGCCGGCGAGAGCCGGCGATTTCATACGGAAACTTTATCCCAACACGGGACAATTTTTAACGACGATTTTTAACGGCGATTTTTAAATTATCCATGTTACACAGGACAATTTTATACACAACATTGTTTCAGCAACTTGCGGCAACGGGATGCTACACAGGACGATTTTTAACGCAACATTGTTGCGTTCAAAATATCGTTAAAAATCGTTCCGTGTAACATGACCTTTAGACTTTCATTTGGTTCAGCTGGCTAAGGTATTCTGGCGGCAAAATGGTAGTAGCAAATGGTAACAAATCCCCATGGTCTGCCCCTGGAGTGCTATCTCTATGAACAAAAGTGATAACCCCATACACCATTGGACAACAAGTATTTGATGCCCCTGGGTTCCAGTAGGTCCCCCTGGGGGTTAGGCTTGATTTCCGCTGTCCTCTCGTGTTCGGTCTTCCCTCCCCGAGAAGAGACGGCTGGACGCGTGAGTGGCCGATTGTGTCTGTGACGTAGATTCAAAATTTAATTTATGCATCGTTACTGATCACCTGAAATGGCATCCATGTTTTCTCGTTCGAATACTGCAGACGTACTATGCCTTTATGGCTTACCCGATGAGTTTATATTCTAGATAGTGTCTAAACACATTCTGAGACAAAGCAAAGCAAATTGTGACAGGCCAACACAGACTCCCTACTGCGGATTTGTCTTTGTTTTCGACATATTACAAATTTGCTAGATGCTCTGCTTGAGCGGTTTGATTTGCCTCCCTTCTATTTGCAAGATATTTTGACTTCGCAAAATGTTCGCTCTGAACGGACAAGATCTGAAAATTTTTTGTAAAGATAATGATTATTTGCATTTAAACAGCTAAGCTCTGCTGTCTAATTAAACTGTTACAAATCTTGCAAGATGTGTTGTATCTTATCACGCTATAGAGTTTGTTTTAAAGAGATGCAAAGCTCGTTGTGGCTCCAACAGCTCACAACAGCGATGGCTCGGCAATGGAATGAATGTCGCCGTCTGTTTCACGATGTCAATGACCACCGGTTCTGACTGTAGGTCGAATTTAAAAAATCATTTTCACCATTATCCAGCTCCTCTAACGCTCTCTTGTTGTAAATCTTCCAGGTTTAAAGTTAGAGCACTCCAAAACACGAACGCATGCCTTGTCAAACTACACTCTCGCATTCGTCATTTTGAAATCTCATCCAGAAAAATAATTTATTCTGCCTGCACGATTTGAGCAGGTGACCTTCTGATTGGTGGAAATCAACAATGGTCAATCCACGCATCCAGCCGTCTTTTCGGGGAGGAGCGCGGGCTCATTCCCCGAACAGCGGCTGGTAATCAAGCCTACCTGGGGGTGGAACCCAGGAAGAAGCATAATAATTGCATAATAACAATAATACAAAATGATGTGTGAGTATACCGGTACTGCTTTTGTAAGTGTTTTCAGTGTTTTCTTATAAAATGCATTTCCCAAGTTTCTTGGTAATAGTTGCAGGTATTTAACCCTTGTTCCCCCAGGGGTGGGATGCAAAGGGGGAACATCAGATGAAAGTGATGTGGATGCTAATTGTCTCACTAAGGGGTCAATGTTTAGGACATAATGCCAATATTTTTAGGTGTCAAGATCTCCTTTAGGGTTCCACAGGCACATGTAAAGAAATAAGAAATGCCGATGTGATGTGTTGCCATTCTGGTCGACAGATCAAAGAAAGCTTGAGCCGTGCTCTGATTAGTGTCCTTTAAGGGTCTAATTAAATTTTCCAATGAACATCTTCCTTTCATGAGTCTCCCCCACCCCTCCCCCCTTTCCCCCCTGGGGTTTCCATTCTTGCACTGAATCATGCATTATTTTTTGACAGGATTGAAATCAATGTAAAGTCGATACCAGTTTGAGCTGCTGCCTTAAGAAGATGGAGATCACTCAATCAAGAACTACTCCTGCTGTATCACTCAAATCTATTGGTGTAAAGCTTGAAGACCAAATTTCCAGATACTCGTCAAGTTACTCTAGTAGCTGTCTTGTAAGAGCATGTTTACTTGGAAAGGAGGAAAGCATCCTTGAGCTTAAACCCACAATACAAGAAATAAATCACGGCGAGCCAGAACTTTATGGGATGGCGCCTTTGCACCTTGCATGCTTTTTTGGCTACCTGCAAGTGGCTTGTACACTTCTTGAGTGTGGAGCTGATGTGGAACTTCGAGTTGAGAAGACCCTTGCAAAGGAAACACCACTTCATATTGCAGCTGGGAATGGTTATGGTGAGATTGTTGAGGTGCTTCTGGCAAAAGGTGCTAATCCCAATAGTATTGCATCTAACCACTTGAAAACACCCTTGCATGTCGCAGCCAGTGAAGGACATCTTGAAGTTATTGAATATTTACTGCTAGGTGGTGCTAGAAGTGATGTCCCACGACCTACCGAGCTGAGTGGGCTTGGTTCCTGGTGCAGTCCACTACATCTTGCTTGTCAGAGAGGACATCTTGAAATTGTCAAAGTCCTTCATGAACATGGAGCCAACATCGATACCACATCCGATGATCAAAGACGTGTTTCTGTGTTGCATGAAGCTGTGAGCAACCACCGAGTAGACATTGTGAGGTATTTGATTGATCAAAGCATGAAAGTGAACGTTTTTGATAGTTTTGGTTTCAGTCCATTGCATATTGCTGCCAAACATGGCTATGCAGATATGATAAGTTTGTTAATAAAGGGAGGCTCAGAAGTCGATTCTTTCTTCAATGACCCAATGCATACCCCTCTTATGTCTTCAATCACATCAGGACAATACGATTCAGTCCAAACTCTCCTCCAGGCTGGGGCCAAAGTGGACGGGATACTCAATGATGCCGCACCTCTCTATCAAGCCATACGTTATGAGCCCACTAATCTTCCCATTGTAGAGCTCTTAATTTCTTTTGGTGCCAGTGAACATATTCCTGATGAAATAGGGTACTACCCTTTACATTGTGCGGCATACTGTGGGCAGTACGAGGTGGTTGAATTCTTTCTGCAGCATGGTCACGACCCTTGCCAGTTCTCGGAGTCTCCTGATGACATTGGGCAGTGCGAGACAGCCCTTCACTGTGCAGTCTTTGGTAAGAATCCAAGTGTCTTGCAGCTCCTTGTCAAGGCAGGTGTCTCTGTGAACTCAATAGCTCTGCCTGGCAAACAGACACCCATCTATAATGCTGTGTTAAACCAGAAGATTGAGATGGTACAGCAGTTGATCAACCTTGATGCAGATGTAAATGTCAAAGATGCTGCCAATGTAACGCCACTTCATCACGCAATATCCAGTCAGAATGATGACATCATCCGAATTCTGATTCAAAAGGGGGCACTTCTGGAAGCCAAAACCATTGATGGTTTAACACCGTTGCACATTGCAATTATAGATGGTACAGAAGATTCTGTAGAGTTGTTGATTGATTCAGGTGCATCTGTAAATGCGACATCGACGCACGGAGAAACGCCATTGCATTTTGCTGCAGAACTTAACTGCCTGCGCAAAGTCGAGCTCTTGTTACAAAATAGCGCTAACGTTAATTCAGCTGATTGTAATGGAACTTTTCCTTTGCATCTTGCATCGGGAAAAGGACATAATGCCGTAGTTGAGCTTTTATGTAAACAGACGAAGGCCAATGTCGATTTGAAAGATTGCAGTGGTGCTACCCCAACTCACCTTGCCGCTTTCAATGGCCATAAAACAGCTGTCCGGATTGTTCTTGAAGCAGGAGCTAATCACAGGATAACATACAGTGGCGAATCAGTTGCTAGCATCTGCAGTCGTCGAGGATTTGTAGATGTGCTGAGAGAATTCCATGTGTATGATATGGCCACTGCAGAAGCTAACGAAGGAGAGAAACAATCCGATTCTGCAACTCTTCCAGAGTATTTAAAGACAGTCTTGGGAACCGATGGTGTTGGGAGGATTCCACAGTCTAACGAGGCGCGACACGTTTCCCAGATTATTATGAGTTTTATTCAGGAGCTGATGAAAGCTGTTGGAGAATTTGACCCGCGTTTCATTGGCGAAGTTAAATTATCAGGAAGTATGGCTGAATCCTGCAAAGTAGGCGAACCTGATGAGTTTGACTTCATGTTGTATTTGCCTACTTTAGCTGAGAACTTTGAACCTGTCCGTTCGCCAGCTGACCCGCCAAGCTACTGTAAAGTTCAATTAAAGAAAGACAAGAGCAGTGAGAGCGTCAAGGATCTGTTAAAGGATGGAAAATATCTGTTCCCCCAGAGAATCAAAGCATGTCTTTTCAGCCACATTGAAGACATCCTCATGCGGAACAAGGTGCAGGTGCCACAAGAGATACGCTTTTACCTGGAAGAATTCATGCCAGATAGTGGAAAACATAGAATAGTCAATGAAATTAAGCCTGGTTTCATTTTACACTTGGAGTGGAGACATGGCTTGTACACAGGGTTGAAAATAACGGCCGATGTTATTCCAACACTGCCTTTTGATGATCAGAAGGAGGTTTGTATGAACTATACAACCGAATCGTGGGACGTCTTATCAAGCGTGGAAGATTCTGGCAACCCTTTGAAAAGTCCAGCTTCACTGCATCTCGTACCAAAACCTATTTCAAACTCTGCCACAAACCCTTTCGAAAATGTCCTTTGGCGCGTGTCCACCTCCAAACTTGAGACAAAGATCATTCAGAGAATACCACACTGCAAGAGGAATACGTACATCATGGCAAAGATACTCCTAGAGCAGAGTGGCAAAATGACAGATATGGACGGACTTGGATCATGTGAGTATTATATACATACGTATCTACTCAAAACTGCCTTCCTTTTTGAATTGGCGAGAGTTCCAGAGGATGGGTCGTGGGCGGGAAGAAACGTTGTTGACAGGTTATTGGATATATTTGGTTTCTTGATGCAGAATATTGAATCTGGTCACGTGCCATCGTTCTTCATAAAGGAGTACAATCTCCTTTTTGGTGAGAACAACATCACGGAGAGAGAAGCTCGTATTTTGATTTTAAATGCAATACTTTCGTTTCTCTCCTGTAAAAATGACACGCAACAACAACAACAACAACAAAGTGGTCCACGTGATTTAGAAAGAATGCTGCAAAACCGAAGACCAGCCACTATTTCCAGTAAGGAACTTGCCATGGAGCTGCACTATCAAAAAGTACCGCTACCTTAATTTCTCATTTCCAACGCTGATGATGTCTAAGTGAAGCTATTGTGTTTGTTATCGTTTCAAATACTTTAGCTCTGTGACTATTCAGTAAGCCACTACCTCTCTGGAACCTCTATTTTCATTCGCCTGCTGCAAACACTACCTCTGTTGATATTCAGGGCTAGGGGCATTGTTATGGCCTGTTATCTATTGTTTTGGGAACCAATGAAGTAACTCGTTCCGAGAGGTGGTGGGCAAGCTATTGCCCTGCCATATTTTCAAACATAACAGTACAATGTAATTTCTTTGGCAATGCCAGTGAGTATTGCTCAGGGAATGCATAATGACCCATACGATCATTCTCAGATGGTACGAAATTGAACACTCTCACTCACTTCTCAATATCAGAGAATATTGGACTGTCTGAAGATGAGACTATGAAACCCAATGATTAATTCCAGTGTGGTGTTGGATAACAGCTATCAGAGAGTATTCCTAAGGCTTAAAATAGAGAGAAAATCTTGGCAGTAGGGAAAAAATCATTCTCTTGGAGGGTAACAAGACTCAAATTTATAGTTTGTGTGCCTAAATCTTGAATTGACCATCTTAGCTTGAAGTTACTGGACGCCTCTTGCTAAAAGATCAAATGATCCAGCTAACAGGGACCCTCTCAATATGATGTCAACAACTCCACCATCACTTATCATTTTACTGATATTTTTTGAGAAGAATTTTTACAGTCAAACGCGCTGAACCGTAGCCACCCGACTAAGTTTTTGACATCTTTTTGACAAGTTTTTGATTAGTTTGATAGCTTCCGGTTGCACAACGGTTTATACGAACGATCTGTGAAACGTTCAGTTTCAACTGGTTTTACAAACCCAGAAAACATTTCCTTTGCAAAAGGTTAAGTTTAACCAAATTTTTGTCGGCATAAAATTTATTTATCGCCAGTTGAACTTGGCATAATCGCTCGTGCGAAGCGTTGTTTGAAACCCTTTCAAACAACGGTTGATACCCCGCCTTTCATTTTTCAAGGCATCTCATTGGCAGTATAAAGCAACCGGAAGCCGTAAAACTCATCAAAGTAATCAAAAACTTGTCAAAAAGATGTCAAAAACTTTGTTGGGTGGCTACGGTTGAATGCGTTTGACTGTAAAACATTTATCACTCAGAATTGAAATATGGTCCCCCCCTCCCCCCCCCCATGGCATAACTCTATTTAACACCCGCGCTCAACCCCCACCCCTCCCCTCTTATAACGTTAGGACCGTTTTCTCCATATTTTAAAGAGGTATACTTCGAATGGTTTTTCATAGTTCTTGAAATAAATCTAGCATAAACTACGAAACACAGTTCTCTTTTGATTCTTTTATGGCGTGTTCTCCCTCATTGGTATATAGCCTCAGTATAATTACAGTCAAGCGCCTTAGTCCACCGACTAAGTTTTTGACAAGTTTTTGATCATTTTGATGGCTTCCGGTTGCAAACTTGAAATTGAAAGTTAGGTCTCCCAAAAATCTTTAAAATGCTTTTCCTGTATGAAAAGTTAAGTTTGACCAAATTTTTGTCGGCATAAAATATATTTATCGCCAGTTGAACTTAATGCATAATCGCTTGCGCGAAACGTTGATTGAAACCCAGTTCAAACTCTGACGTTTGAAGACGAATCATGCAACGGTTGATACCCCGCCTTCCATTTTTTTTGAAGGCATCTGATTGGTAGTTTAAAGCAACCGGAAGCCATAAAAAGTCATCAAAGTAATCAAAAACTTGTAAAAGATGTCAAAAACTTTGTCGGGTGGCTACGGTTCGAGGCGCTTGCCCTGTAACAACTATTCACCGAAGTGGAGGTGGCTAGTCGGGTGGATATTTATCGAGCCGTGAAGCGGCGAAGTAAATATCCACCACTATTCACCGACACTGAGGTGAATAGTTGTTTTAGTATGTACCTCAAAAGGATTATCCCTCATTTATTCCTGTCGACAATTACAGTTTTTGCGCGCGAGTTGCTCGGAGGTGAATAGCAAAGGATATCCGGAGTTTGAGTAGGTAATCAGCGCGCGCCAACAACGCTATCCACTCTTAGTATATACTAAGTATAATTAGACCACTTCACGACCAAACGATTTCATTGGAGGGGTGGCAGGGTAGGTTTTTGCTTTATCCGTTAATTTCGTCATACAAGAAGTAATTTGTCGCAGGTATTTGGATTTGACAGGGCACTTGTTTACTAATCAAACGGGAACTCAAAATGACGAACAATCGGGAAGGCAAAATGGCGAACAAGGGGGAGCTCAAAATAAACCAAAAAGTAAAAACAAGCGGGAACTCGAAACGATACCAATAAGTTAAAACAAGCGGAAACTCAAAATGAAAGCAATGATCAGTCGGGAACAAATGATGAACAAATAAACAAATAATGAACAGTCGGGAACTTAAGGTGAAACCAATAAGTTAAAAGAAGCGGAAACTCAAAATGACGACCACTTCCTCGTCCCCAGGGCGTCGCCCCTTGCTCGCGCGTGGTGCGCTTTGCGTTATGGGATTGATAGTGCGCGGTTCGCTTGGCATTATGGGACTGTTGCGAACGGGAAGGCGACTTCGTTGCTCGCTCCCTAACCATCTACCCCCACGCCCCCTGTTTCCCCCTTACCGTTTCAACTGACCTGCGCCTGGGAACGAGGAAGTGCCGATCATGTAACGACGTAGCACGCAACGTGTCACAAGAACTTAGACGCTGACGGTTTTTGGGAATCGAGTTACGATGGGGACAATGAGAGAAACTGGTAATAAAGCGTGCAATTCTGGGGCAAATCACGACGACATAAAACAACCTTTCACATTGATGTCATGACTTTATTTGCGCAAAGAAATTGAAAAATAAATCCCTCATTTATGTTCCTTTTAAAAAGGCTGCACTTTTCAGGACTATTGCCATACAATAAAGGAGTTCGATCAGTTTTTAAGCTTCATAAATCCCCCCAAAAAAACCCTTTCTGTTCTCCATACAAATACATCAACAAAAAGTGAAATTTTAAACCTTCTCTGAATCCGCTCAAACTAGGTATAGCAAAACCTCGAAAACTAATATACACCGCTACATTAAATTCACCGAAAAAAATGTGCGCAAAAAAGGACACCAGAATGTCCGACGGGTGCTTTAAAGCTGAAAACTTGTCGGGGTTTCAGACGTAGAGAGCGTAAACATCGCAGCAGACCCTTCCTCCGTTGTCGCCTTCGGTGTAATTCATCAAATCCTCGCCGTACCACAGGCGTTGCTCTTGCCTCTTCTTCACCCAGTAAGGATGGGCGAATTGCGACAAAACGAGCTGAGAGGAAAATGGACCGTACCCGGGAATTCTGGACCACTTTCCGGCTTGATGACTGAACCGCGGATAAACTGGTTCGGCGGAAGAATGATGCGATTGCCTGATGTTGTAATGACCGTATTAACGTAACCTGGCAGGCCAGCACAGCCCCAGTAGGACCAGTTGTTAGGGTTGGGAGTGTGACAGGAAACGTATCCATACAGGTAAACCAATTTCACGACAGCCAGCTTGCCACGAGAAGGGGCATGCCAAAGTGATTATTCCTCGTGCCAAAACACACAGGAGAGGGATTCGCCTTTCGCCAGACACCTATGAGAATTAAACCCAAAATATTATCATAACGGCGTTATTTTACACTCAGTGTTTGTTTCGTTTTGCTAAACATATAAACCCCGTGTTTAGTGCTTTATAAAACTTTATCAGTCACAAACGTACCTCTTTTTGTGATCAAAGAAGCTTCCGAAGCTTTTACAGCCAACGAACCAAGAGTCAAAACGAACAGAAAAACCAAAGTGGAGTTCATCGTTAGGTAAGAGAGTTTTGTTGTCTTCTTCTCGGTCTTGCACAAGACGCACAATGTACTAACTCGGTAATGGGACTCCAGCTTCTTATGACGATATAAATTATACACCATTCTCAGATCGTGTTATTACAAGATTTGAGGGGTCGTCAGCAATTGTAAAACCCACAATAGAGAGATTAAGCATCACGTTATACGGCAAACGGCAAACGCGAGCTTGCCTTTCATTTTTTCCCTTTTTATCGAATAAATAAATCCCTCAGAAAAATAAGCAAAAATCACACATTAGCGACAAACACAAACGGCAGAAGGCAGCAGACGGCAGAAGTGGAGTTTTTGCCGTTCGCGGGAAAAATAAGCGTCATGCTTCATCTCTCTAATAAATGGAGAAATTTGCATAACCCAGAATATACAGAATAGACAAATGTCACTTTACAGTGTATATTCTGTATAAATTTATTTTGGTGTCTATTCTTAAAATTACCATTATATACATCTTGAGTCAAGTCTGAGAATATACACTTTATACACTCTTGACTTTAGATGTATAATTGATGTCTAAATTGTAAATACAGTCAACTCTCGTTATAGCGGTCACGCTTGGGACTTCAGTTGTGTCCGTATTAGCGAGAGTCCGTAATAGCGGGAGTCATTTCCAGTCAAACCTCTATCGGGGATCTTAATTTTGACCGTAATAGCGGGGTGTCCGCAAGGCGACAGTTGACTGTATACGTTCTGCGGAATATACAAGATATACAGTGCATGTCGTCAAGATTAGGTATTCTGCCTCGAGCGCACAAGGTTCTTCCCAAATCTACTTGTCTAATGCTCTATAATTCTTTAGTCTTGCCATTGTTCGACTACTGTTCGTCTGTCTGGGACAGTTGTGGGGTTGGGAGCAAATCTTATCTGGATAAGTTAAACAGAGCAATCTATTATTTAGCGCACGCGTTTTATGTAATCTTGGATTTGACATGAACAATGTTTCAGTCAATAGATTGTTTTTCGGTTAATTAGCTACTGTTAGTCTACTGTTGGCCTTTTTGTGTGTTTTAAAATGCTAAATACGGTTAAACATAGAAATAACTGAAATACGGTAAATTCCCCGTAACACCATTTTGATTGCCTGTTTTAGCATTGTTTGGACTTAATTTGTTGCTTGTTACTGGATTTATGAAGTACATTAACTAAGAAGCATTTTGTTATAGGCAATTGCCGTACAAAATTTTTGCCGAGATCTCGCCAATCTCGTTTGGCCGGCAGGATTTTGCCGCACAAAGATTAATCTCGCCAAGTCAAGACAACAAAATTTCGCCGGCCAAAAACCCGTCGAGATATCAAGACCTTGCCGAGAATCTCGTCTGATCTTGCTGAGAATTTCGGGGTGTCTACAAAACAAAGACCGAAGACCGAAGATCGAAAAACGAAGACTTCATTAATTTTAGGCCTTTCAAACTCAAGGCAGTTATAATCAGGCTAAAGTACTCTGTCTTCGTTTTGTAGTTTGACCTGGCCAAACTACAAAACGAAGACCTTCGCTCAAACGCTGACGCTTTGGCAGACACCAAAAGACGCGAAACCGACGGGGTCTTCGTTTTGTAGAAAAGGCCTGGTCAAACTACAAACCGAAGACCCTCGCTCAAATGCTTTGACAGACTACAAAACGAAGACCCTCACTCAAGTGCTTTGACAGACGCCAAAAGACGCGAAACCGACGGGGTCTTCGTTTTATAGAAAAGGCCAGGTCAAACTACAAAACGAAGACCCTCGCTCAAACGCTTTGACAGACGCCAAAAGACGCGAAACCGACGGGGTCTTCGTTTTATAGAAAAGGCCAGGTCAAACTACAAACGAAGACCCTCACTCAAGCGCTTTGACAGACACCAAAAGACGCGAAACCGACGGGGTCTTCGTTTTTAAGAAAAGGCCAGGTCAAAAAATAATTAGGGAATAGCAAAAGAAAAGAGAAATAACCGAAGATCACGCTGATGGAAATTCTATGGTGATTTAACCATTTTTTGTGGAACATATCGAGCTTCGAGTTAGATGCAGTCGATACTTGTTTCCAGCCTTGGGAATATTTATTAAAACATACGTGTTCGAAATCTTCGCAAAACAGTAAATCGCCAAAATCGTTTCAAATCGACTCGGGGAGTTGGCAACATCAACGGTGTAAGTCAATTTTATTCATAGAACATTCGAATTTATAACTCTTAAAACAAAATTGTTCCGTTCCCATGTAAAGTCTGTATACAAGCCTAGGGGCCCATCAGGCCGGAGCTTATCCCGGTTTCCGTAGCGTGAAGCGACTAGGAGTATTGCTACTCCCCCCTGGATGGGACGCTAGTCCATCGCAGGGTTACCCCCAGCAGTAAATTCGCCGGTACCCATTTATGCACCTGGGTGGAGAGAGGCACTAGCGATTCCCGCTGACCGGGATTCGCGCTTACTGCGATTCGCGGTAACCGCGATTCCCGCTGACCGCGATTCCCGCAGACCGCGTTTCGCGCTTACCACGATTTGCGCTAACCGCGATTCGCGCTGACCGCGATTCGCGCTAAGCGCGATTTCCGTTGACCGCGACTCGCGCTAACCGCGATTCCTGCTGACCGCGATTCGCGCTAAACGCGATTCCCGCTGACCACGATTCGCGCTAACCGCGATTCCCGCTGACCGTGATTCGCGCTAACCGCGATTCCCGCTGACCGTGATTCGCGGTGACCGGGATTCGCACTTACTGCGATTCGCGGTAACCGCGACTCCCGCTGACCGCGATTCGCGCAGACCGCGTTTCGCGATTACCACGATTTGCGCTAACCGCGACTCGCGCTGACCGCGATTCGCGCTAAGCGCGATTTCCGTTGACCGCGATTCGCGCTAACCGCGATTCCTGCTGACCACGATTCCTGCTGACCGCGATTCCCGCTGACCGCAATTCGCGCTAAACGCGATTCCCGCTGACCGCGATTCGCGCTAACCGCGATTCCCGCTGACCGTGATTCGCGGTGACCGGGATTCGCGCTTACTGCGATTCGCGCTAAGCGCTATTTCCGTTGACCGCGATTCGCGTTAACCGCGATTCCTGCTGACCGCGATTCGCGTTAAACGCGATTCCCGCTGACCGCCATTCGCGCTAAACGCGATTCCCGCTGACCGCGATTCGCGCTAACCGCGATTCCCGCTGACCGTGATTCGCGGTGACCGGGATTCGCGCTTACTGCGATTCGCGCTAACCGCGACTCCCGCTGACCGCGATTCGCGCAGACCGCGTTTCGCGATTACCACGATTTGCGCTAACCGCGATTCGCGCTGACCGCGATTCGCGCTAGACGCGATTTCCGTTGACCGCGATTCGCGCTAACCGCGATTCCTGCTGACCGCGATTCGCGCTAACCGCAATTCCTGCTGACCGCCATTCGCGGTGAGCGGGAATCGCGGTTACCGCGATTCGCAGAAACCGCGATTCCCGCTGACCGCGATTCGCGCTAAGCGCGATTCCTGCTGACCACGATTCGCGCTTACCGCGATTCGCGGTAACCGAGATTTCCGCTGACCGCGAATCCCGCTGACCGCGAATCGCAATTGGCGATTCCCGTTGACCGCGATTCCCGCTAACCGCGATTTCCGCTGACCGCGATTCGCGCTAACCGCGATTCCTGCTGACCGTGATTCGCGGTGACCGGGATTCGCGCTTACTGCGATTCGCGGTAACCGCGACTCCCGCTGACCGCGATTCGCGCAGACCGCGTTTCGCGCTTACCACGATTTGCGCTAACCGCGATTCGCGCTGACCGCTATTCGCGGTAAGCGCGATTTCCGTTAACCGCGATTCGCACTAACCGCCATTCCCGCTGACCGCGATTCGCGCTAAACGCGATTCCCGCTGACCGCAATTCGCGCTAACCGCGATTCCCGCTGACAGCGATTCGCGGTGACCGCGATTCCCGCTGACCGTGATTCCCGCTGACCGTGATTCGCGGTGACCGGGATTCGCCCTTACTGCGATTCGCGGTAACCACGATTCCCGCTGACCGCGATTCGGGCAGACCGAGTTTTGCGCTTATAACGATTTGCGCTAACCGCGATTCGCGCTGACCGCGATTCGCGCTAAGGGCGATTTCCGTTGATGGCGATTCGCGCTAACCGCGATTCCTGCTGACCGCGATTCCCGCCGACCGTGATTCGTGATAACCGCGATTCCTGCTGACCGCGATTCGCGCTAACCGCGATTCCCGCTGACCGCGATTCGCGCTAACCACGATTCTTGCTTACCGCGATTCGCGGTGAGCGCGATTCGCGCTGACTGCGATTCGCGGTAACCGCGATTCCCGCTGACCGCGATTTGCGCTAACCGCTTTTTTGCGCTGACCGCGATTCGCGCTAAACGGGATTCCCGCTTACCGCGATTCGCGCTAACCGCGATTCCCGCTTACCGCGATTTGCGGTAACCGCGATTTGCGCTGTCCGAGATTCGCGCTTAGCGCGATTCCCGCTTACCGCGATTCGCGCTAACCGCGATTCCTGCTGACCGCGATTCGCGAAAACAGCGATTCCTGCAAACCGCGATTCGCGGTGAGCGGGATTCGCGGTTATCGCGATTCGCGTTAACCGGGATTCCCGCTGACCGCGATTCGCGCTAACCGCGATTCCTGCTGACCGCGATTCGCGCAAACAGCGATTCCTGCAAACCGCGATTCGCGGTGAGCGGGATTCGCGGTTATCGCGATTCGCGGTAACCGGGATTCCCGCTGACCGCGATTCGCGCTAAGCGCGATTCCCGCTGACCGCGATTCGCGCTAACCGCGATTCCTTCTGACCGCTATTCGCGGTGAGCGGGAAACGCGGTTACCGCGATTCGCGGTAACCGCGAATCGCTGTTTATCGCGGTTACCGCGAATCGCGGTGACCGGGATTCCCGCTTACCGCGATTCGCACTAACCGCGAATCGCGGTAACCGCGATTCCCGCTCACCGCGAATAGCGGTCAGCATCAATCGCGGTTAGCGCGAATCGCGGTCAGCGGGAATCGTGGTTAGCGCGAATCGCGGTCAGCGGGAATCCCGGTTACCGCGAATCGCGATAACCGCGATTCCCGCTCACCGCGAATCGCGGTTTGCAGGAATCGCGGTTTGCGCGAATCGCGGTCAGCAGGAATCGCGGTTAGCGCGAATCGCGGTTAGCGGAAATCGCGCTTAGCGCGAATCGCGGTCAGCGCGAATCGCGGTTAGCGCAAATCGCGGTAAGCGGGAATCCCGGTTAGCGCGAATCGCGGTCAACGGGAATCGCGGTTACCGCGAATCGCGGTCAGCAGGAATCGCGGTTAGCGCGAATCGCGGTCAGCGGGAATCGCGGTTAGCGCGAATCGCGGTCAGCGGGAATCGCGGTTACCGCGAATCGCGGTAAGCGCGAATCGCGGTTACCGCGAATCGCGGTTACCGCGATTCCCGCTCACCGCGAATCGCGCTTACCGCGATTCCTGCTGACCGCGATTCGCGGTAAGCGGTCAGCGGTAAGCGTTAAACGGGCAGCGGTCAGCGGGAATCGCGGTTAGCGCGAATCGCGCTGATCGCGAATCGCGGTCAGCGGGAATCGCGATTAGCGCGAATCGCGGTCAGCGGGAATCGCGGTTACCGCGAATCGCGGTAAGCGCGAATTGCGCCCACCGCGAATCGCGGTCAGCGCGAATCGCGGTCAGCGCGAATCGCGGTCAGTGGGAATCGCGGTTAGCGCGAATCGCGGTCAGTGCGAATCGCGGTTACCATGAATCGCGTTAAGCGCGAATCGCGGTCAGCGCGATTCGCGGTCAGCGCGAATCGCGGTCAGCGCGAATCGCGGTTAGCGCAAATCGCGGTTAGCGCGAATCGCGGTCAGCGGGAATCGCGGTTAGCGCGAATCGCGGTCTGCGGGAATTTCGGTTAGCGCGAATCGCGGTCAGCGGGAATCGCGGTTAGCACGAATCGCGGTCAGCGGGAGTCGCGGTTACCGCGAGTCCCGGTGACCGCGATTCGTGCTAACCGCGATTCATGTCGACCGCGATTCGCGCTGACCGCGATTCGGGCTAACCGCGAACTTTATCCCAAGCCTTCTGAACTGGATTCGCATATTTTACAGCAGACACGGGAAACCATCAAGAAATTAAGCTTAATTAAAAAACTAAAACTAATGACGAAACTGTGTTACATGATTGCCGTGTAGGAATCGGATATATCAGCTAAATTCTTAATAATATGCTTAAAATTAAAACGAGCGCCGCCGTGCTTAATCGAATATTTTCAGTAGTTTATTAAATACTTTTTCTGTAAGGGCTGATGGAAATACCGTTTTAAACTAAAGAAATCTTATCTTAAGAGAAAGAAAATGACAACAGACAACAGACATAACACATGAACTACGCATGGTTTGGAAAAAGAATCTAAAATTAACTTGACGTTTCGCATGCTACAGCACGCATCTTCAGAAGTAACGGTTAATAGAAGCAACGAAAGTTTTAAAACTTACAAAGATACAAAGCGAGGTTCTGGTAACAAACAACACGCTAACCACGATTTGCGCTTACTGCAATTCGCGCTTACCGCGATTCGCGCTAACTGCGATTGGCGCTGACCGCGATTTGCGCTTACCGCGATTCGCGCTGACCACGAGTCGCGGTAGGCGCGCAATCGCAGTCTGCGCGAATAGTGCTTTCCGGAAATCGTGCTTACCGCAATTCGCGCTTACCGCGATTCGCGCACTTACTGCGATTCGCGCTGACCGCGAGTCGCGCTTAACGCTATTCGCGCTGACTGCGATTCGCGCCTACCGCGATTCGCGGCTACTGCGATTCGCGGCTACCGCGATTTGCGCTTACTGCGATTCCCGCTTACCGCGATTTGCAGTGACCGCGATTCGCGCTGACCACGATTCGCGCCTACCGCGATTCGTGGCTAGCGCAATTCGCGCTGATGGCGATTTGCGCCTACCGCGATTCGTGGTTACCGCGATACGCGCCTGCCTCGATTCTCGCTGAGCGAGATTCACGCTGACCGCGAAGTGTGGAACCTCTTGGTGAAATCTATATATTATTTACTTGATATTTTTTAGCGCGTCTCGTGTTTTTCTTTGTCGAGTATTGAGGGGAAACTGAAGTCCTTCATGTGCAGGGCTTGTAGGACTATAGACAGTTTTACAATTTGTATGCGACGTTTCGACTTCGAATAAATAATTTGTTCTCTTTTTGAGTTGTTTTATTTTACCTTCCACTTATTACCCTCGACCCTCGACTAGTTACTCTCGACCCTTGACCCTCGCCTGAAAGGCAAATTCCATTGGAGAGTATGGACCTCCTTCGTTGTCGTTGTTGTGCGTGTCACGCTACAGTATACCGCAACTTTAGCTAACTTTGATTGAGCGAGAAAAGCAGTTTTAACTTTTCTTAGTGGATGAATGAAGCTTGAATAATGTGTCTTGTCTAGTATAGTTTTAATTTGTACAATTGTAGGATGTATCAGGATATTAAACAGCTTTACTTTCCCTATTTAAAGAATACAATAATGGTGCAGATTTCAACAGGATATTCACTGTTCAATTATATTTATACTGATTAGAGTGGTGAAATGTAGAAGATATAGTTTTCATATCTACGCCAAAATCAAACAATGTTCTAATATCACAAAAATCTGGCATCAAGCGTCACACGAGACGGCCAAATCTGCAGCGTGATCAGACCGCGTGCAACCTGGTGTCGAGTCTCTCACAAGCAAAAAGAACAAGATGGCGGAAAACAGGCCGAGAGTTTTGGAGTTGTTTGGTTGGTTTTCAGCGTCGGATACACTTAGTTCGGCGAGAATTTCTGCAAGCAAAGCGTTCTATTTGTGGCAATTCTACTTGGCCTCTCAGCGTGAAGTTTCTAGCATTATTGCGTTGAGCCAGAATGGGTGAGTGTTGAAAGCGCTGCTTTACAATATGAAATACGGTAATTCTTGAGAACTTAAATTGAGCTCATACATGGGAAAATGAACTAAATCTAAGCTATAAAAATATCCATACAATAAGATGTACATTGAATACCGTAAAATTCAGGTTATAAGCCCTGGGCTTATACAACTTCGTAAGGGGTTTTGGGTGGGCTTATAAGCGGAGGGGCTTATATCCGTTGGGGGGGGGGGGGGGGGGGGGGGCTTATAAGCGCAATAAAAAAAATGTTTCGAAACGAGCCACGGTAGTGTTGATCGAATAAAGCAACATTTAACCCTGTTCAGTACTGTCATCCAGCAGAGGGGGGCTTATATCCTGGGGGGGCCTTATAACCGGATGTCGGTACTGTATTTTTTGTTTCCAGTTAGATGGGCCTATAACCGGGGGGGGGGGGGGGGGGGGGGCTTATAACTGGGATTTTACGGTATAATCTTAACTTTATAACCTTAAAGTGCGACACGTGTCTCCAAAATTTCGAAAATCACTGATTAAACATTTATTAGAGGAAACAAAACTGTAGAGCTCCCCAAGACCCAAAATGCTCTTATCACTACGGAAGTTTTTCTCGACCCCATGATCCTTCTGGTTTGTGCCAGGGATCAAGACCTCTGGCTGCTCCAAATTTCTGAGCATGCACAGAGTACTTGCTCTGTGTTTTTCAGCCAATCAGATTTGTTAGATTTGACAGTGAGTCTGTGAATGGCGTGCTTCAGGTGCTGAAGGCGGCCAGAGGTCTCGATCCCTGGCATAGACCAGAAGGATCATGGCTCTGAGGACAAGAATGTACAGAATGTTATGGTCCAAAATCAAATGAAGGACACCCATATCCACATTGTGTTGTTCCAGAAAATATCCATACCCCTCGCACAGAAGGTTCTTTGGTTTAAACCCTCCCCAACCCTCTGGAATTCCCACTTAAGCCCCATACTTTCCTTTAACAAATTTGGCCTTTGAGACCCCCACCCCCTCAGAATTTCCATTGACCTTCCATGGGGTGGGTATGGATATTTTCTGGAACTGTACATTGCCTTTTCCATGAATACCTACCCCACTCTCCCCTCCCCCCTTATACTTAACAGATATATGATTGTAGAAGTTAGCCATGTGAACTATGAAGTGAAGCTACTGATATTAAGATGGTGTCTTGGAGCAAGCACAGACTGTTGTTACCTAGGTTCAAAGGGAACTCACAGGGCGTAAAATTAACTTCTTTTCCTGGTAGCCACTTGGCTTCTTAATATTTTAAAGTGGTAGCCAATTCCAAAAAGTTGGTCACCATTTTTTTTACTATGCCCTCAAAAAAATTAAATGAGCTCATTTGCTGTGCACAGTTACAAAAAAGTCAAATTCAATGACAGATGAACCCCCCAAAATTGCGTGTGTTCGAAAATTTGCACTAGAAAGGGGTCATATAAACGTGAAAGGTTAGCTTCATTTAAATCCAACAGGGCATCTAGTGATGATAGATTTTTGTAGACCGTACGTGTGCATGTGCTGTATTTCAGAAATAAACTTAACAAGGATGTTTGCTGGATATTTATCTTTTCAAAAATTGAATATTCACTAGATCTCTAGGTAAGATGTAAAAACGCATTCTAGTCACCAATTTGGCAACTAATTCTCAGGATTTGGTTGCCAATTGAAAAATTTAGTGGCATTGGTGCCTGTGTTAGGCACAATTTATACATCCTGACTCAATGTGGTGGAAGCAGTGCCGGGTCCCAACATTGTTTATATTTATAAACAGATCATGGGAGATAAGAAAACAAACAAACAAACAAAAAAAACGGCAATGTGGAAGACCCAGCGCCAAACAATGTCAAACATTCCTCAGTTCTGGTAGATCCAGAGGGGAAAAATGTGCACCAGTGATCGCTGTGATGTGCTGACCTTCCACGTGTTCTTTTTTGGTTTGCAATTTTCAATTTGATTTAAAAGATAATCTCAGAAAATGCTTGAATTGGCACATGAAAAATAATTATTAGTGTTATACATGTTCATAGAAATGTCAATGACTGCTGGTACTGTGGTTCAAAAATAGGCTCGCTTACTTCCATATAGATGTGTACACACACAATATGTTGAACATTTACTTTTTTATCTTTAAGGACCTGAAAAAACACTGCAGTCCCAAGACATTCACAAAGCAAAAAATTGAAAAGTTTTAAGACTAACCTCGGACAGATGTGACCAAATGAGGTGCAGTTGATGGAGCCAGATGGAATCTGGATGAGAGGCAGAAGAACTGATCAGAAGTCATGGTGAGTGACTAGTTCCTTTCTTTGAACATTTGGTACCTAATACAGTATATAGATGCCTTGCAGAAATTTGCAGCTGCTTGGATACTACATACAACTTGTATTACTTTTAATGCAATAATATAAAACAAAGGAAGAACAAGCCCCCCTCCCCTTAACAAGCAAGTTCTATAATGTGTGGTTCCACAAAATACCCACACCCCCACCATGGAGGGAATTACAGATAAAACCTCACCAGAATTTCCGTTTTTGTCAAGAAAAATAAACCCCCTCTCCCCCAGAATTTACAAAATCTGCAATAAGCAACCCTCCAAGTTAAGACCATTTTAGTCGCCATGATGACTAAAATTTTGGAGCTGGCGACTAAATTGTAACCGAAGTTGCCAGCCTGGCAACTAAAACTAAGAAGAAGGACTGAAAGCTTGAGCTTAATTTAGTGACTAGAATTTTTCACTGGTGACCAAACTTGAGCAGTCACTAAGGAAACTTGGAGGGTTGAATAAGTAAATTTCACTGCATGCTTAAGAAATATTCCTCCCCTTGACAATTTTTCCCAGTCTGAATTGGCAGCTTTTTCAACTAAACTCAGAGTGAAATTTTTAAGCCATGCAACATGCGATCAAGTTGTTAGATCAAGTGTTTGCATCTGTTAAAATTACCAGGCTCACAGCAGAAGCACATTACACCCATTTTCGCGCTAACAGCGATTCCCGCTTACCGCGATTCGCACAGGCCGCGATTCGCGCTAACCGCGAATCCCGCTGACCACGATTCGTGCAGACCGCGATTCGCGCTTACCATGATTCGCGCAGACCGCGATTCGCGCTTACCGCAATTCCCGCTGATCGCGATTCGCGCTGACCGCGATTCATGCTTGCCACGATTTGCGCTAACCGGCATTCATGCTTACCATGGTTCGCGCTTACCGCGATTCGCGCAGACAGCGATTCCTGCAGACAGCGATTCGCGCTGACTGCGATTCGCGCTTGCCGCGATTTGCGCAGACTGTGATTTGCGCTTACCGCAATTCGCGCTTACCGCTTAGCGCTTACCGCGATTCGCGCTGACCGCGATTTGCGCTGGGCACGATTCTCGCTGACCGCGAACTGTGGAACCTCTTGGCGAAATCTATATTATTTACTTGATATTTGTAGCGCGGCTCGTGTTTTTCTTTGTCAAGTATTGAGGCGATTCGCGCTGACCGCGATTTGCGCTGACCGCAATTCGCGCTGGGCACGATTCTCGCTGACCGAGATTCACGCTGACCGCGAAGTGTGGAACCTCTTGGCGAAATCTATATATTATTTACTTGATATTTGTAGCGCGGCTCGTGTTTTTCTTTGTCGAGTATTGAGGGGAAAAGGAAGTCCTTCAAGTGCAGGGCTTAAAACTACCAGGCTCATAGCAGAAGCACATTACACACATTTTCTTTTCCATTGGGACTTCAACAGGGAAACTTGTCTGTACTGAATGCCTAGCCTGCATTGCAGACAAACTAAACCCCTGTATAGTCCATCTGTGAACCAGCGACCAAAAGCTTGTTCCGTCCCCCGTGTGTTACCAGGGTTTTTTTATAATAGCCTCCAACTGGTTCTTTAACAAGTGGGCGTTCTTCATAGTAAGTTACTCTTTTAATGAAGGAAGCAAAACGAAGAAATGTTATCTTTCAGTGTCGATTCAGTGTTCTCAGCAGCCATGAACTTCTATTCTCCGTGCAGCCCCAATCGTCCAGAAGTTTTGTTGGGCTGTGACAAACGAACTTGGATTGAAAAGTCCTCTCTCTATTCCACCAAGGCACCACTCATTTCTGCCTACCGATTTTCTTTCACATTTGATGAAATAACCGCATTTCTATCAAACTCGGATGCATTGCATTTCTGAACTTTTTTCAAACTCGTTTTAAGCGGGAAACCAACTCATTGCAGACGACGCGCGCTCAGCCAATCAGGATCAAGTAATCATGCCATCTTGATTACCAAAAAGTGCCCTTGTGATTAAGAAAAAATGCCCTCTGTCTCAACCAATCAGCGTTCAGTAATTTTGCCCTGTATGTGATAAGCATTTTAAGCGGAGAGAAAGCACTTCAAAGGGCAGGAAGGTCTAAACTATTGCAAGTGACCTCAACTTAGCTTTTTTTGAAAGCAGGTAGAAAGCATTGGGCCAATTATTAAAGCAGAGGACAAGTTTAACTCATGGAAACTCCATGGAACCTCCATGGAACCTTTTGGAATATTACAAAATTATACATAGGGGTCATCATGGCAGAGCAGTGGAAATTAGCATTTAAAGCGGGGAGAAAGCACTTCGAACTACCTGACATCCTTCCAGAGCAACAGAAATCTATCGAAGCTTTTATTAAAGGGTAAAGGTGTTTTTGTTAATCTCTTTTCCAGTTTTGAAAAATCTTTAATCCTTCAGTGCCTTCCGATTGTCACAGATATTGTTCATTCTGAACCTCATGGTGGTTGTTCTTGTCATTTCATTCACTGATGGAGGACCATGTTTTATATTTGAACATGATGGGTATGCCAGCAATAGCCATTACAGATATGGAAGACCCAGAAACAACTTAGCAGGTTTTGAATGGCAGTTTTAACAACGTCATGTTCGAGTCGCCCAAATGTTTGTTGGCGAGACCTACTGTATAACACAATGGTATGCTTCTTTTCTCTTCTGCTTTGCACACCACGAGATGTCATGTATAGATTGCCATTGCCTGTTGCTGTGACAATCAGAAGGTGTTGAAGGATTAAAATTTTTGGAAACTGGTAGGGAAATTAACAAAAACTTATTTGCCCTCAAAAAATGCTTTGATAAATTCCTGTTGCTCGGGGAGGATGTCAGATAGTTCGGACTGTTTTTTCCCCGCTTCTAGTGCTAATTTCTGCTGGTCGCCATGATCACTGCCATGATAATTTTGTATCTGGTATTCATGTAAAGTGTAACTCATTACTATGGTTTTACGATATCTACTTGACCAATCATGTAGCCTGTATACAGCCGTACCGCTGCCCTAAAAAAATTAGAGGAAGGGATGTCTGTGTTGACTTGACTTGACTTACTTGACTTATGGCCTTAACCCTAGGTGGGTATAGCGGCGGGGATGTCTGTGTTGCGCTGGTGTTAATTGTGTTCCCCACTTTACTTGAGGGGAGCAGGACAGCCGTACACAGGCTACCAATCACGATGCACAAAACAACGGCCATATGCAAAAGCCATTTCAAGGCTATTATAGAAAACCCTGGTAACTTGGGGCGTTACTAAACACCGGAACGGAACGGAATGAACCGGAACGAACCGGAATGAACCGGAATGAGCCGGAATGGACCAGCGTGGTAATAGTTTATCATTGTCACGGGTTCGAGCTTCTAGGCTAGGTAGAGACATTTGTGATCCAAAATGTAATTCCAACTCCTAAGTTGTACTATCCGCGCATATTTTCCTTGTCAAGTAAGTTCAATAGTTTATAGTAGTAACAAAAGGAATAATTCGTTATCTTATTATTCCTGGCAACAAGTTTATGGTAATCATGGTTATAACTAGTAATTTGGTCTCTTATGCATACGTACGTTACCTTCTGGAGTGTACAACAAGACGATTACTGGAAAGCAGAAAAGACCAACACCTAGAATGCCTTTGATTAAACAACTGCCGAACATGCACATTAGCTAGACGACCGCTAATCAGTGCACGCTCCTTGATAAAATGTGACCCTTTATGACTACTTGGACAAAAACTCGACAATATTGTTGTATTATAACTGAAAACCATGGCCAGAAATCTCGGTCATTACGCACAAATAACTCAGTGTTCCGATAAAAAAACAAAAATGAAATTAAAATAGTTAAATTAGATTAGGTCTCCAAATTTTTTATCACTTTTTTCCTGTGACGAACTAAGTTTCTTTACCTCAACGTTTTATTTTGAAAAAAAAAATAAACGTAAAAAACTAACAAAATACTCTTACTAATAGAATTACTTGAACGGTCAATGACTGAAAGTCAGCTTTCAGAAACTCGATTTTTTATAAAAAGAGATGTTTTTGAAAACCAGTTGCTGACATCAGTGAGTTTTATAAAATAAATCTGGAGTTTCCATGGAGTTCCATAAAGGTTCCATGGAGCTGCCATGGAGTTTCCATGGAGCTCTCTAAAGGTTCCATGTAGTTCCATGAAGTTCCATGGAGGTTGCATGGAGGTTCCATGTAGTTCCATTAAGGTTCCATGGAGATTCCCTGAGGTTCCATGGAGTTTCCATGAAGTTCCATAGAATTCCATGGAGGTACCATGGAGTTTCCATGGAGTTCCATAATGGTTCCATGGAGGTTGCATGGAGTTCCATAAAGTTCCATGTAGGTTCCATGGAGTTTCCATGGAGTTCCATGGAGTTCCATAAAGGTTCCATGGAAGTTTCCTGAGGTTCCATGGAGTTTCCATTCAGTTCCATAAAGTTCCAAGGAGTTTCCATGGAGTTCAAAGGAGGTTTCATTTAGTTCCATAAAGGTTCCATAGAGGGTCCCCGTGGTTCCATGGAGTTTCCATGGAGTTCCATAGAATTCCATGGAGGTTCCATGGAGGTTTCATTGAGTTCCATAAAGGTTCCATGGAGGTTCCTTGGAGGTTCCATGTATGGTATATATGGAGTTCCATAAAGGTTCCATGGACGTTCCATGGAGTTTCCATGGTGGTTCCATGGAGTTTCCATGGAGTTCCCGTGGAGTTCCATAAAGGTTCCATGGAGTTGCCATGGAGTTTCCATGGAGTTCCATAAAGGTTCCATGGAGGGTCCATGGAGTTCTATAAAGTTCCATGGAGTTTCCATGGGGTTTCTATGGAGTTTCATAAAGGTTCCATGGAGTTGCCATGGAGTTTCCATGTATAAAGGTTCCATGGAGGTTCCCTGAGGTTCCATGGAGGTTCCCTGGAGTTTCCATGGAGTTCCATAAAGGTTCCATGCAGGGTGCATGGAGTTCCATAGAATTCCATGGAGGTTGCATGGAGTTTCCATGGAGTTCAATATATATTTTATTTGTTTTTATATATTTAATATATATATTTTATATATTTTGATATATTATATATATTATATATATTTAATATATACATTTTATATATTTTTATATATTATATTTATTTATTATTATATATATTTTATATATTTTTATATATTATATATATTTTTATATATTATATATATTTAATATATACATTTTATATATTTTATATTTTATATATTTTGATATATATTAAATATATATATTTTATATATTTTTATATATATTTCATATATTTTTATATATTATATATATTTTATATATATTTTATATATTTTTGTATATCATATATATTTATTTTATATATTTTATATAATATATATTTAATAATATATATTTTATATATATTTTTATATATTTATTTTATATATTTTTATATATTATATATATTTAATATATATATTTTATATATTTTTATATATCATATATATTTATTTTATATATTTTATATTTTATATATAATATATTTATATATTTAATATATATTTTATATGTTTTTATATGTTATATATTTAAATATATATATTTTATATATTTATATATTATAAATATTTAATATATATATATTATATGTGTTTATATATTTAATATATATTAATATATATATTTTATATATTTTGATTTTTTATATATATTATATATATTTAATATATATTTTATATTTTTTTATATCATATATATTTATTTTATATATTTTTATATATTATACATGTAATATATACATTTCATATAATTTATATATTTTTATATATCATATATACAGCCGTTTTCATAAATTTTGAATCCCCACAAATATGTCAATATATTCACATGGCAATGTTAACCATTCGGAAACAATGAATTTACCTCATATTTTTCAGTGATTTTGGTTTTAACAGCCTCTATACTTCATAGGTTGGCCAGTAATTCAAAAGATCAGCTAAAATCATTGCTTGTGAACAGTGAACACTGATACGTGTTTATATTGATATAATTATTTGCGGTGGGCTCAAAATTTATGAAAACGGCTGTATTTATATTATATGTATTATTTTATATATAATTTATATCTTTATACTTTTCTTTGTATTTTATATTATATACATTATATTATATATTTTATATATCTTTATGGATTTTACGTAGATATTTTTGTATGTGATATGAAATCACAAATATAAATTCATTCATTGCATAGCCATTAGTCATAAGAAGTGCAAGCGATAAAGAAAGACACTGCAAAAGGAATTTTTTACCTTTTTGATTCACTGTCTGTACACGTATTTCATTGGTAAATGTTGTGAAATCGATAAAATGTAAGACTTATGTCATAATATTCGCTAAGAAGGTAAAATTATTATTTACAAGGCTAAAAAGTTATAAAATTTTAAAAAGAAACCGAACGTTTTCGACTTGTTGTCATCATCAGGGTTAAAAGCCGTCCGTGATTTACATCGTTTTTATACTCAAGTTATTCCCGAAGGGAACAACTGCGCAACATAGCAATTGACTTGTTTGTTCAAAGTTGGGCTCCTTTGTTGGATAATTAGTCCCTCGATGATCTTTCTCTCTGATACGTGTTTATATTGATATAATTATTTGCGGTGGGCTCAAAATTTATGAAAACGGCTGTATTTATATTATATGTATTATTTTATATATAATTTATATCTTTATACTTTTCTTTGTATTTTATATTATATACATTATATTATATATTTTATATATCTTTATGGATTTTACGTAGATATTTTTGTATGTGATATGAAATCACAAATATAAATTCATTCATTGCATAGCCATTAGTCATAAGAAGTGCAAGCGATAAAGAAAGACACTGCAAAAGGAATTTTTTACCTTTTTGATTCACTGTCTGTACACGTATTTCATTGGTAAATGTTGTGAAATCGATAAAATGTAAGACTTATGTCATAATATTCGCTAAGAAGGTAAAATTATTATTTACAAGGCTAAAAAGTTATAAAATTTTAAAAAGAAACCGAACGTTTTCGACTTGTTGTCATCATCAGGGTTAAAAGCCGTCCGTGATTTACATCGTTTTTATACTCAAGTTATTCCCGAAGGGAACAACTGCGCAACATAGCAATTGACTTGTTTGTTCAAAGTTGGGCTCCTTTGTTGGATAATTAGTCCCTCGATGATCTTTCTCTTAAAGTACGATCTTGCAGAACAAAGGACTCTCCACTGGAATGAGTGGCTTGGGTTTTCCGAAAGGTGGCGTGCTGGTTCCGAGGTGTGGCGGGTGTTAGAATGTTCAGTTATTCGCACTTCAAGATTTTGCATTGTTTCACCTACATAGTTTTCTCCGCATGAACATTCTCCTTCGTAGATGACGTGGGACTTGTGAAGGTTTTTGTCCTTGAGACTAAAAAGGCTTTTAATTTGTCGAGTTTGCCACAGAATTATGAAAATATACTTGAAATTGGTGAAAGAGTTCAGTTTTGAAATAAACTTTTTGCTTGCGATTTCATTCTTCTTGCAGTAGGGAAGTTTGATGCAAATCTTTTTCCGTTCTTCGAAAAGAAAATTGGGAATCAAGGGCTCATCTTCAGATGACTTGCTCGATGTGAAATTGTCGATGGTGCAGGATACAAATTTCTTTGGGTAACCAGCATTTAAGAAAGTGGTCTTTATTTCTTTTATATCGCGGTCAAGATTTGTGGAGATGTTTTTGGCTCTGTGTAGGGCTCCTGTAATACAATTTCTCTTCCATTTTGTTGGTACTTCTGATGTCCAGTGTGTAGGTAATTTTCCCAGTTTTTTGTAGACTTTACAGTCAAAACCGTCGTTGCCATAGGTAAACGCAGTGTCCAGAAAGTGATCCGGATTTTCTTCAACAGTGAAGTTAATGTTGGGATGGTAGTTATTTAGGCGGTCGAGAAGTTTGTCTGGTTCGTCCTTTCGTTTTTTCGAGAAACAGTCATCCACATAGCGATCGTAAAAGGTGGGATTATAGGGGCGGACTACATCTGCTTCAAGTTTTGACATAAAGATGTTGGCGAGGACCGGGGATAGTGGGTTGCCCATGCCCATTCAGTTTCAATGGCAGGCTTTACAGACAGATAGATGGTTGTGGCATGGGCAACCCACTATCCCCGGTCCTCATAATAATGTAAGACTTATTGTAAACAAGTTGGAATTGTCTACTGCTTGCATATGAAATAAAAACACACAAGTAAACAATTGATATAGCTCACTTTCAAAGTTAAAGATTCCAAACTCATCATATTCATATTTATTCATATTCACTGTATGTGGCCCATAAACTATTATTAATTTCAAGTGACATAAATTTGAATCTTCAGTATTGAAAAAATATAATTCCATTAAATGTTCACCTATTTTCATGCAATTCACTCTCCTCTGTGACACCATTGCTGATAGCTAGGCCAGTGTATGTTTCCACAGATTTTTCGATGTGTTCTCCCAAACTTTCCCAAGTGTTTCTTTTTTTTTCACAAGAAACAGAAAACAACTTTTCTTTTTTTCAAACCGAACAATTCTTTTTTAAATTTAATAAACATGTTTTGACGTTCATGCATCAGTGTCAATGACTTATAGACATTGTATGCGTGTTGAGCACCATAGAGACATAAATAAATATTGTAGCCTCTGAGTGAGAGATACATGTAATTGAGTGGTTAAAATGTTAACCCAAGACTGTGTTTTTTATCTTTCAGGACCAGTGGAGGACAGACTCATCCACATACCAGACCAAGACAGATAAAACCACATGGAAGATTATGACCAAACTTCAGATGAACATTGTAAGTGCATATTTTAACGCTGTCATCATTATAAGCATGAATCTGATATTAATAGTATGTGAAAGATTAAGTCTGTATATGAGCCTAGTAGCTAGCCCATCAGGCTGGAGCTTACCTGGGTTCTGTAGTAGTATGAAGTTTCTATACTACCATTTGCGTCCATCCCTGAAGCGTGACGAATTTTGCGCATTATTGTACTTTTCAAATGTTGACGTTTTTGTCTGGTGGTATGTGTCACTTTTGACCAATGAAACGTTTGCGGTTTTGTCACGAAATCGACAACGTTTGTGGCGCCAAACAAGTATGTTTTGTTGACATGCTCTCAAGGTTTTCAGGGTTTGGACCGTGGGAGCGTAGCTTCAAAGATGGCCATGGAGATGCAGGTTCAAGTCCAAATTGGTGATACAAGGCGAGTGTTTTTCATGAATCCTCCTAGAAGTGTCAAGGAATTAAAGAAAGCTATAACACATGAAATTCCAAAGACAAACTTCCTAATGATGAGACAATAAATTATCCATAATAACAATGTCGCCGACTTTGAGGCACGGTCGACCGGTTTCAATGTTAACAGCCTCGCCAGCTTCTTCAAAGAATGAAAGAAAACGTACAGTGTTTGTGGTTCCATTGACGACATTATAAGAGAAACAAGTATATTCAAGGTGGTATTCGGATATTCAAGTTTCCCTGCCACTTCAACACAACGAGTTTTTTCTTGCGCTATGTCCATACGTGCGAGTTCCCACGTCTGGAATCTTTACTCCTGCTTCATCAAAAAATTTCAGTCTCCTTGCATTGGATCTTTCGAAGACAAGTAATTAATAAACAGCTGGGTATAAAATAAGTTAACTGGGGTTAATTGTTCACTTGCCACTTTTGTAAGTTTTTTTCCTTGAATATTGTTGTTGTTGCGGCCAGTTTTTAATTGCTCGCAAAACCGCCGACATTGAAATGTGTTCTTCTCCTAACTGCTCTATTTCTTCCATAATTTCGTAAAGGGAGATAGACGGGGAGTAGACTTTCAAAACCTTGATTAGTTCCAGGTCATCTTCCTCTAGTTTTGCACATGTATAGCCTCCTTTAGGTCTTGATGTTGTTTGCATCTGTTCACAGTATCTGTGCCATATATCCCTTATTTCTTTTCTGCCAGTTGTGTCAAACTCCGTGGAATGTAACCTGTCATTCGATCACCGCCATAGCTTATAATACTATCAATGATTAAACATTTAAAATCTTGCTCTAGAGCCACTCCTAGCCGGTAACTCCTTCCAAATTTATTTATCTCCCTCATCTCCATTGCAAAAAAGGGTAGTCAAATGTCTGAGCAAAACCTGAAAACCTTGAATGCACGTGAACAAAACATGCTTGTAGGGCACCAAAAACGTTGTCAATTTCGCGACAAAACCGCAAACGTTTCATTGGTGAAAAGTGACACATATACCACCCAAAAACGTCAATGTTTGAAAAGTAAAATAATGCGCAAAATTAGTCACGCTTCAGGGATGGATGCAGATGGTAGTAGATATTTCCACCCCCCCCCCCCCCCCACCCCTTTTATTGAGTGGTTAAAATGTTAACCCAAGACTGTGTGTTTTACCTTAAAGGACCAGTGGAGAACAGAATAATCCATAAAACAGGCCAAGACTGATAAAACCACATGGAGGACTCTGACCAAACTTCAGATGAACATTGTAAGTGCATTTTTTAATGCTATCATCATTATAAGCATGAATGAGATATAGTATGTGAAAGATTAAGTCTGTATATGAGCCTAGTAGCCCATTAGGCTGGAGCTTATCCTAGTTTCTGTAGTAGTATGAAGTTTTTTTTTAAATATTTCTACCCCCTGGATGGGATGCTAGTCCATCACAGGGTTACCTCCAGCACTAAATTTACTGGTACCCATTTATACACCTGGCTGGAGAGAGGCACTGTCTATGAGAGTAAAGTGTCTTGCCCGAGACCACAAGGCAGTGCCCCGGCCATCCTGGACCATTTGATCCAGAGTCCAGCACACTAACCATTGAGGCCACTGCAGCTTCCACATGTGAAAGATAAACAAAATAATGTTAAAGGTTCATTTTCACCCATTTTTCTTTGCCAGTAGTTTTTATTGTTTTGAACAAGCTTGTCACTTAAAAACAAAATTTTGCGGCCACAAAGCCAAGGGGTTGAAACTGGGCCTATTTGTATGCTTGTTAGGCACTATAGAGACATAATTACTGAGATTAATTTACATTTATTTAGCCTTAAAAATACATTAGTGGTTAAAATGTTAACCTTAGACTGTCTTTTATCCTTCAGGACCAGAGGAGGACAGACAGACACATCCACATCAGAAAGAGAACAAACCAACCAGATGGATGATTAAAACCAGTTCAGATGGACAGTCGGTGAGATTATTTTTACTTGCGGGCTTACGGTTCAATAGCCCACGAGGCAAAGCCGAATGGGCTATTGACAGGTGGCCCTTGAGGGCAAAGACTCTAGTATCACCCAACTAGTCGGACAGAAAAAGCAATAATAAAGTTAGCAAATGCAAGTTGAAGTAAGATTTATTTGGGAATAAAACGAAAGAAAGCGTCACAAATTTTGCTACTCGATGACTATTACTAATAGTCCTCTAGTAGTGTAGCCAATCAAAATGCAGAATTTGCATTACAGTGGAACCTCGATTTAACGAACCTCTATATAACGAAGTCCTCGATATAACGAACGATTGTCTTCAGCCCGGCCAAAATAACAGTAAAATGTATGGAACAGAACCTCGATATAACGAACCTCGATACAACGAAACCCTCTTTATAACGAACACAATCCACAAGCCCAAACGTAAAATATACCTCGATATAACGAGTAAACGTCAACATGTGATGAAAGATGAATGCGAAACAGACCAACAAGGATGAAATTTCTTTAATTCTGTAGCATGAGGGTAACAGCTCATAACAGCTGCTAGCTGTATACAGATAAAGAAAAAGCGAATTTCTGCGCTCACTTTCTTCGATGGAGGATACATTCTAGCGGATGACAATAAAAAGACAAAGGCAATCCTCACATAAAGAAATTATTGATTAAGAGTCTTGCGTAGAAGAGTATCTACAGTAGTACAGTTTTAAAAACTGTTGTTAACGTTTTGTTGCCATGTTCATTTTGAGGAATTTCTTAAATGGAGGGCGCAAAACAATCTTCATTGAAAGCAATCTTTTATTAGCATCTCACTAGTTTCAAGCAGTTTTGCTTGCCAGCCCAGTTTCTAGTGTCGTAACCATGTACCGATCTGTACTGAGAGGGATCCTGAGACAAAAGCTTCGGAGAGACGTCATAAAAAATAGCTTGGGTAGTGCAACGTGAAATTTTTGAAAATTAATAATTAACTATGTTACAATATGCACGTGATTCTATAGATTATTAACTACTAGGATTGAGTTACACACTGCTCTTGTAACAAACTATATAACATTTTGGTTGTTTTACCGAAAACTCGTTAAATCGAGGTTTTCGATATAACGAACCCTCGATATAACGAACAAATTTCCCCAGTCCCTTGGCACTTCGTTAAATCGAGGTTCCACTGTAGTATACTTAAGTTGGGTGATACTAATAAATGTTATTTCTCTCTTGTCTTGTAAAATTTGGAAATTAGGCATTCTATCAATTTAACGTTAACTTGTCACAAGAGCATAGGGAATTTAATTAGTGTGACCTTTAGTGGGAGCTTGTCCTCAAGGCTTCCCCCTCGATTCGCTGTTTTCACCGTTCCCATAATACATCTTGTTTACCCCCCAAAATGTTTGCATAAGCATTGTTTTCTATTTCTCTTGTGATTTACAATGACGTACAATCGTCCCTAGAGAAATTGAAAGCAATGCTTATGCAAAAATTTTGGGGGGTAAACAAGGTGTATTATGGGATGGTGAAAAAAGCGAATAGAGGAAAATGGCTATGAAGCCCAGCAACATCCTTTGGTCTACCTTTTTGTTCGCTATTTGGGAGCTGACCATGCCCAAAACCTGACAAAATACAATAGGTGGTTACGTGCATGTTCATGCAACTAACCAATAGAAACATTGCAATTATGTAATCCATGCATAGTGTATGAGCACAAAACAAAATGTGCAAAAGATTTTTCAGAAGTTTCAAGTATTTCACTGCAAGTCAAGAGACCAAGCACAAAATACTTAATTCTCAAATATTCATTTTGCAGGCATGTTGGTAGCAACAGAGGACATTGGACAGAGGAATATGGATGCAGGACCGTGTATCAAGCACCGTGATGCAGGACGGGACTCGGGACAGAGGATTAAGCACAGGATGGGTGACCAAGGACAAGCCTGGGATGATCAAGAACGTTCACTTTAAATTTATTGTTTAGTTTTAAATATACCCTTAAACAAGTGTTTACCATGAAAGCATGCACATACTACTCTAAGAATATTTTGCATGACCTTTTAACATTTTAGCAAAATTACTGTTGCCAGCTCGGTGATGCAACTTTGCATTAAATTAGACCAAAGATTTCCTGATAACTCATGGTAAATATTTGTTTTACTAATACATGTACAATGTCAATACTTGCTAATTGCCAAGCTACATGTGCACAAAGTGATACAGATTCTGTAGTGTTCTTTGCAGTTGTTATTTTGATCATTTAACAAATTGGTGAAAAATTTAGTTGCGAGATGACCAAAATAACTTCTGCAAATGATGCTATGTAATCTGTCTTATTCAAAGATAATTTTTTATTATATTCATAAAGGAAAAGAGTTTCAGGCTTTGGGAACAGAACCAAGAGCTGCATTGATTGATTGAATTCATCAATCAATCATTTAATTGATCAATCAATTATCAATCTTGTCATTTATTTCAACAACTAAGGGCTAAATTTTGAGCATTTTTTTATTGCAAAAATGTTGATGCTTTGATGCACATGTAGCTGCTAATATAAACAGAGTATTGCGCTGGCCGGTGTGCGGTGTGTGTGCCATTCATTTGCAAATAAGTGGCTTGTATTAGCTTGTACATTCACCTCTATGGGTATGACTTGATTTTGTCACATTTTTGTCATTAATTACTATTTTGAAACCAAAACTATTACTTTCATAACAACAACCAGGAGCATTTTTTTTGCCATTAGAATAGCAATAAATTATTTATCATCACAGACTTCAAATGAATTCATACTCTTCTAAAATTTATTTTTATTCAAGCCAAAAAATTGATTTTCTTTTCATGTGCAAAGACATTTTATTTGGCACTCCACAAAGAATCAGATTTTATTCAAAAAAAGACTAAAATTTTTGTTCAAAAGATTCAAATTGTTTAGAAATATACATAAAATCTATAAAAAAATCGAATCTTTTATCATATACAAGGTGTACAGACATTTTTATGTACACATTATAGGTAAAAAGACTCAGATTTTAATAAGATCTAGGCCATCACATATTCCAAACCATTTTTTAGAAGTACTTCTGGCAATTATTCTGCTAACACAGATGGATTTCAGACTGTTATTTTATGGTGGTGTGAAATAACAGTGCCTCGCCTAAAATCTGTTTTATCAAAAACAAAACAACGACTTTCCTTTCAAAACCTATTCTGTTTTAGTTTTCATGTGACTGGCATCTCATTTTACACATTAAGAGCTCTTGAATTTTAATACTGCAACCCTTAGCAAGGTTAATTTTCATGAACATTAGGAAAAATTTAATTTTTCTAAAGCCACTTATTTGCTTGTGAAAACTCAGTTCAGAATTTCATTCTCCTCACAGGTTCTTCTTGAGCAGTTTTAAATTATATTCTAACATTTAATTTGATAAAACCATTTTTTTTTCATTTCGTATCCTTGGAGACACTGGGCAGACAATGGGGGGGGGGGGGGGGGCAAGGTTGAAATGATGGAAAAGAGCAAATGAAAGTTTGCAAGAGAAAATGAAAGAGTTATATCTCATTTTGTTTTTTTTTTCTTTTAAACCTTTTCTCACTCTTTTTCCATTGTGTCAAATTTTGTCCACCCCTGTTAGTGTAACCTGGGTCTCTGAACATGATTCAAAGCTAAAACAGCATTACTTTTGGCTAATTTTGATTTTTGTTAAAAAAAAATATAATATAATATTTTTTTTATTTTCACTTCACCTTATCCGGATTACCTCACTTTTGGGAGAGTAGCTGCTCAATAGGAAACCTTTATTTATGTTAAAAGAGATATTTTATTTAAGGTAAGGTACTGTGTAGTCTCGAAGTCCATCATCCTCGAATCCTTTAGGGTTTTTGCTCAACTAAATTATTTTTTTCAGCCAAATCATCCCTCTGTGATTGCAGCTTTTTTAGGTGGGACCATATTTTATTCTTGTCCTTTTCTACACTAAAATTAAATCGCGGGATTTTTTTCAGATTGCATCAATTTAATAGTATGATGGTACTTGAGACTACAATATTATTTTTTATTACCTTTAAACAAAGAAGACATCCTATAATGACGCTTTTCAGCCAAAACTATTTCAATTAATTTCAATACCGATCTCTAGAATTTTTCAAATTCAATTCATACTCTCGTACAAAACATATTAATTCTTACACAGATGATTTGGAACTTAGATAGTGAGTCTTTTTGAACGTCCTCTTTGTTTTAAGGTGCTACACAAGCTCATTAACACAAAAGTAAGCAATTCGTTATTCAGTTAGAATGGCCAAGTTATTTATTTTTACACTACTTAAGGTCGATCTTTGAAAAGATAGGGCAATTTTGTGAATGGTCTGTTTGTTCCTAGTGGGCATTGCCAACCTGGCGACTAAAGAAATATCTTTGTTAGGGTTTCCATGTTGTATATTTAAGTAATTTAAGTCATAACTTATGAAATCTTAGGTATCTCAGTTAAGTTTAAGTTTTGTTACTACATAATTAGCATTAGTATAACTTAGTACAGGGGCGTTTTTGTTTCACTTAAGTAGGGTGGGGGTTTTCCGTTCTTACTGTGCTAATGAGCTTGTTTATTTTCTCTTTGTGGATTTCATATTTTCCACTGAACTTGGTATATTTTAGACTATTTCCAGGAGCTGAGATGGCCCACACACCCGCACCCATTACAAATGGTCAAATTTTCATCTAGCCGATCAACGTCCCTGCAGGGTTGTGGAAGCGCTTGATCTGGGCTGTGTGTTTCTGATGTTCCTCTGCAATATTCCAACTGAGAAATCCTGGTGAGTTTATCTGATCCGCTCATTTTTGATGGAGGCACTTGGACACTTTGATGGTTTGGTCGTTTGCTCTCAAGTGGAGGAGGCATCGTGAGGGGAGGTGAAAGTTTGCTTTTCATGTCTTTTCGGCTTTACTTAACTACGACAGAATACCACACCATTATTCCAATTGGCTTTCGAAGATGTTTGTCTTCAACCAATGTATCTCGGAATCTTCCGTTGTTGAGGACATAAAACAGTAGTGCTTAAAGGCAGGTCATGGGTGGTACATTTCCTGGTTGTTGGGGTTAGTTTGGAACAAAGAATGCCACTACTCTGGCTCGACTGGAATTTCACAAGCGACACTAGATTGAGCTGATAGTCATTTGGTATTCTTCGGAATGAGCTGATGCCTGTTTAGGGATTTTCTTTCTTAAAACTAAACTTTCTTTTAGTTTTCTTAAGCAAAAACAAAATAGCCATAAAATAAAAGCAAATTCCTCAAACATTTCAAACCAAATTTTTAAACAACATAAAGTAAAACACCAATTATTTGAAATTATTTTTTTCGGATTTATTTTAGGCCGTGGTTAAACGCCATACCTTTCATGATTCGAACGTAGTGTTAATGAGCAAAAACAACACCTTTTGCTCATTTGCATTACGTTCGGCTCATTAAATGTACGGCGTTTAACCAGGGAATTCTAACAAAGCATCCCGCGTCCGTTACCTGAACTGTCACGCAACGTTTCTTTCCAGGGTTGCTGCGTGACTATCCAAGTAACTTGCAAAGGAGGCTTCTTTAGGAAGGATTTCGAAAACTTTAACTTGTTTAAAATATAATTACATATTTCCTTATTTAATATTCAAATTTCGAGCACTAGGCCAATTGTTGATCTTGAAGTCCAAAACTGAAAACTTAAGCTAGAAAAATTAATTCAATAACTAAATAAAGTTGTATTTTCTTCTTTCTTAGGCCGTTTGTTCGTTCTTGACTTCCAAAACATGGCTATTATTTTCTAACCAGATAATTATTTGATTTTTGCTTCTTAGGAAAATTATTCATATTGTCTTCCAAAACATTTAATTTAGCCTCTAAAAAACTATTTTCTAACAACTAGTACATGTTCGATATTTTTTTTATACTTCCAAAATTAAACTAAACCTAAAACATTTTTTGTTCAGCTATTTTGCTTTTAGTTAATCGGAACAAGACGAAATAGCGAGCGGCAATATCGGCGCGACGTTAACTTTCGTTGTGCCGATTTTGCCGCTCGGTTTATCTCGTCTTACCCGACTAACTATTAGCGAAACATCCTCGGGAACCGGAGGCAGTTAATCGGGAAGAGACGGAATAGACCGAGCGGCCGATGCGTCGCGCCGACGACTTTGCCGCTCGGTTTATTTCGTCTCGCCCGATTAACTACCTCCGGTTCCCGAGGATGCTTCGTTTTTCGGTGCTCTTGAAAACAAAAATTATCTTTTTTAAAATTATAACAAAAGGAACAACTTTCAAATTCCACCGTGTTTGCATTTTAATTCGATTCGAATCTTGAATATTGAATATTTAAGACTTCGTCTCAAATTCTTTACTTGAAAACTGCGCTCAAAACGTTTCTACCGCGATTTCTTTCGCAAAAGTGCTCTCTATAAATAATAAACCATCGCTTATTAAAATAACCGATATCAAAACAAGCTTTGTGCAATTTTAGGTGATGCGAACAATCGCCCATTAGCTTTCGCAAATTATTTACTTTACTAAAAGATCTTCGGCTTAACCCACAGCAAATAACTAATATTTTCTTTATTTTAAATAGCGCCAAATTACCTTTTCCTATTTAAATATAAGCGATTGAAACCTCCTAAACTTGTATTAGCTCTGACGGGAGAATTTCAAATGACTTGTTCTTTTGGTGAAGTTTGCGGAATGACAGGTGGGGTCAGTTGGTCGGCGAGCCAGATTAGCGGCTTTCTGCGTTCGATTCTTTTCCTGACATCTATGGAAATGCACTGAACATGACTTGTATTTTAGCACTTTGGTTTTTCTGGTCCTTCCGACGGAAATTCAAGATACATTTGTTGAAAACACGCATCTTGAATTAAAAATTTCGGCTTTAATTTTTTCTTCGCATTTTAATTGCGGCTTTCAAAATTCACGTGTGGTTTATGACGTAGTTAAGTGAAACCGAGGAGGCATGGAGAGCAAACTCTCACCTGCCCTCATTATGCCGTCTCCACTTGGGAGCAAACGGCCATATCATTAAAGTGCGTCAAGTGTCTTCATCAAAGATGGCGGATCACATAAACCAACCAGTATTTTAAAGTTGGAATATTAATGAGGAACAGAAGAAACAGCGTGAGAGCAACCCGACAAGCAGGGACAAGATCGGCTAGCTTTTATTTATTTTTTTGGACATGATAAAACACAAATAAAGAGATAAAGAGGCAGTTTTTGTGTTGTCGTTTTTACCAGCAATCCTCCATAACTAACCAGGTAAACACTTGTGTTCATGACTTTCTCCTGCTTTATAGTGCGACTTGTCCCGCAATCTTCTTAAAAACGGCGTGACAAGTAACATAAAACTATGAGCAGTGTAACGCACCGCACAAAGGTCAAAACTCTTGCAAAACAAGACGCTTCAACGGTTAAAGAAAGTAGAAATAAATTCAGACTTTCTCCAACCGCTGTAGCAAATTGCCTTACAAGAATTTCGTCCTCTGTGCGGCGCGTTACACAGCGCAATGTTTCACGTAACACACTTGTCATGCCGCATTCAAGAATATTGCAAGACCAGTTGCATACAAGATTACACCACAAAACAGGACTACAAACCAAGATCTGCTTTTTAGGAAACCACCACTAAAATAAACAATGTCTGCCCGTAAGTCTTAACCTATACCGCGTTTTCGCTGTTTTAACTGCAAACTGTTCTTAGTTGTGCAATATGGAAGGCCAGTTTTATTCAAATTTCGCGAACTTGGCCTGTCACGCAATACCTACACAGCGTAACGCAAGACCGTTTGTCTTTGCATGTAACGCTGCATTTTGGCGTGAAAGGCTTAGCCTGAAATTCCAAAATTAGAAGCATCGTTTTGAATTAGACAAAAGTAATTTGCATAACTAACCACTTGAAAATAATTTAAGCATGTGAAGAAATGAAAATGAAATAATGCGTCGCTGGTTTTGAGAGCTATAACAGACATTGCTATATAGTGGTAAATCAGTTCTTTTTCCAGATTACTAATGTACAGTGGCCCATGTTCTTCAACAACGAAATAGTTTTAAATGGCTTTCTTGTAAGTTCTCAACAACTGACATATTTTGAGTTAATTTTTTCAATCACGTTCCTTGCACACATCCCTTCCAAGAGTTAGGCAAAGTATAGAAAAAAAAACGACAATTTAGTAAATATAAACTTAATCTTTTGATCTATTTGTTGTACATTCTCATAGCTTTGCCCGCCCCCACCCCCCTCCTCCAAATTTGAATTCAGCATTCACCAGCAACTCTTATTAATAATTCCACAGAGTAATGAGAATTTAATAGAAATCAAAACTAATCTCTTTGATGTAGCTTTTGACATAATCTTGATATTGGATAGCTTTGAAATCCCCCAATAAAACATTGAGGTTGAATTTCCTTTTTCTCTAGTAGCTTGCAGTCATTAACAATTCATTTTGCAAATCCACATTGGTAGTCACGAGAATTTGGTAGAAATAAAAACAGATTTGGTAAAACATAACTCCCATCAAATTATTTACTGAATAGCACCACAATGCAATCAACAATTTCACACGTAAATTTATCCATTCATCAATAATATCAATTTTATTTTAATAATTCTACATTGTCAGAGTAAGGAGAATTTAATAGTCTCTGATGGAGCTGTTTGGCATTTGTCATTTTATGATTTTACAACTTTGGAACACCCCTTAGACTAGTTAGCCCAAAAAGTATAAAATTTTCTCAAATTTATATTCATTTTGGTAAGATTGAAACACTTTTTGCAACTCAACCTTAAAGGGATGTGTAAGAAATTTAGAAGTCACGTTTGTACACATGGGCCACTGTGTAATAACTATATGAACAAGGACCACAGACATGCAAATAACCAGCAGTTATCAAAGTTCATACTGTGTCAAAAACAAGAGTAACAAATAAATCAACTTGGAAAGTGGATAAGACCTTTTTTGAGAAATATGGATTTTTACACATGAAAAAGGGAAAAATAATTATTCAAGCAGAAACAAAGAAAATCTAACCAGAAAGTAAGAAAAAATGTTAAGAGAAAAAAAATTGAAGCAAGCCAGTTAACCAGTTATTTTTAGTGAGCTACAATTAAATCATCAATTTTACCAGTTGCTCAATTATTCAAAACTACATTCTTTCTAGCATTCAGTTTATAAATACAGTGTCTGAATTTACTTAGTTTAAAAATAATTATAGTCTTGGTTTTGAAATTGTAAGGAAAAGAACTGAACCACATTTTTTGAATGGTAATTAGCAAAAATTGTTTTCTATTCAAAATAAAAACACTTGCTCAAAATCTGTTCAAAATATCTGATGAAGTATATGAAATAAGAATGAATACAAATTAACATGCTGTGTACTTAACTTTCTTTTAACCAGAATTACTGTATTTCCTCAATTCAGTCCCCTTGCCCCATTAAGCCCCCACCCCACCCCACTCATCCACTATTGTCAGAAATTTCATGCTGATTGTGAACACCAATCACAAATAAATGTGCAACAGCCCCAATGAGATTAAACTGACAGCAAATTTCACTCATTACAGTAAAACACAATAATTAACCTCCCATCCATTAAGCCCCCCCCCCCCCCCCCACACACACACCCCCCATTCATCATTTCAAAGCACTGATGAACCTCTTTCAGGCACGAAGGGGGTGGGGAGGGGAAGGCAGGGGGTGCAAACTTCCCATTTCCTTTTTTAGTGGTTTCCTCCCCTTTAAGTATTTTCTCTTACAAGATAGCTACAATGTGATTTTTTTTCAATTTCTCCCAGTCCAAACCAGCTTTCGAATCCCTCTTTCCACCCCCACCATAAATGTCACACCACCTTTAATCCAAGGTTCCCAGCCCTCTAACACACCAACTTTTGAGATATAAACCTACAGACTCACATGCCCATCTGCTTTTTTTTCATCTGTGGAAATTGCTTTTGGCATCTTGTTGACTATTCACTCATAGAAAACTCGGGGGTTGTGGTGACAATGAAAATCACCCGGGACACCTTATACCCAAACACGTGAACCAAATTCCCATTCTTGTAACACTCCAGAATGTGGGTAATTGCATTACATTATTCTTAAAAACACTTTAGACAAACCTAAATAACCCCCTCCGGCCCACCACAATTTTTTTCATGTAAGGAAATTCCTGATCTGAATACAGTTAATTTTGTTGATGCTAAAGATCAATCAGTCTTACGTCTCATATATAACTAAAAACATTGAACTGGAAACTTTTAAAAAGTACCCCATTGTACTATCATCCCTTCACTAAATCATTTAACATGGTTGCCACACTTTTCAAAATTCCCTGACTTTTCCCTGACAAAAGTAAAATTTGCATGACCAAATAAATACAAAATGTTAGATATACATGTAGTAGCGGCCTCCACCTTCTGCTTCTAAAAACACAACAATCACTCAGATCACATTGACCTAAAATGTCTCTTCCAGGAAACAGTTGTATAAAATCAGCGGTGTTATATTCCAATTTTCTGTGACGTTTCTTCAAAATGTCAATTTTTCCTGACTCTTCTCCGACCATGAAGAATTTTATTTTTCCCTGACCACCATTTCCTGACCTATGGCAGCCCCATTTAACTCCCTCTGGGCATACATACCCTTTGCATTAATATTCATTTATAATAGGCCCCTCAGAGATGGACATGTAACAGAGGAAATACAGTAACAAATGTTTCCGACATTGAAAAAAATAAAGATATTATCCACTTTTAAAATGTTTAAAAACCAATTTGCTTTTTAGAGAATCACTTCATGTACACGTTAGCATGTCTGTGGTCTTGCAACATCTAAAGCAGAACTTGGTTTACATAGTACAATGCAAAGATCAGTTTAAAACTTCCTTAACCTGGCAAGCCCCCAAAATATACCCTTTATAATTGTCACTGTGATCAAAAATAATGTTCCGAATTTAGTGTTTTTTTTGTAGAGGGATAGGGATGAATTAGATTAAGAACCAGTTACTATGATCTATCTTGAGGTGCCCAAACAGACAAGAAACTGAATCAGAGCTGTCATTAAGGGCCGTAACTCGTAACACCTGTTACAGCTGAGCTCACACGACTGTTACGGTTGAAGATGTCTATTGGTGTTGCATTGGTGCTACATTAAACTTGCATACGTATTGCACTGCTACAGGTGATACCAAAGATGTAACGGCTGCTCAAAAACTTAATGACAGCACTGTGAATTATTATATAGTATTCGCAAAATGTGTAGAAAAGAAACCTTTTCATTTTCTTTATTTTTTAAAAAACCCCTGAATTTTCACTGATCTTAAAAAAAAAATCCCTGACTGTTTCCCAGGGATATGCATACAGTTGGAGGAGCCAGGTTAAGAGTTGATTTGATCAATGCATAAGAACACAAGTGTTTACCTGGGTCCTGGATTGCAATAAATCATCAACCTAGATAGAATATGATAATGAATGAAATGTTCTTCTTGTCTTGTCTGGATTGGAAGCAGCTTGTCTCCACCTGTTTATAAAGAAGAAATAACACATTTAATAGGCAGTATGGCTAGTTAGATAGTTAATGGCCTAATTAGATATAGTGAATTGGTCTCCATATCAAGGCAGGGAGCTGGCAATTTTCCTTGTGCTGTGTTCTTGGGAACGGTAACTCTCAGAGTGCATCTGTCCACCCAAGTGCATAAATGACTACCAATAAACTGTTATGGATTCCGTCCAAGGGGAATATAAACCTAATTCCCAAGGATCAGTACTACAAATATCTTGAACAGAACTAGTTGAAACAAACATATTTAGCGCATTTTTCGCAAGTTTCTTGGCTTCCAGAAGGTAAAAAGCATCTTATCCCCCTCTCCCCCTTCTCAATGTTGTTTCATGGGGTTTGCAGTTCACCAGGCTTTGCTTGCACAACATGACAGCATTGACAACATCGAAATGGGGGGAGGGGGGGGGGGGGGGGGGTTGAAAAACTGATCTGTGGTTTCTAAATTAGTGTATACTTGGCCAAGTGTTTCAACAGTTTTGTCCAAGATTGTAGCTACTTGACCCAAAAACTAATTAATTATTAATACAAAATGAAAGATATAAATTTAAGGTGGCTTACTACAGTTTTCATACAGCAAGTTCATACAGTGTGACTACTTGAAACAGGCCACTTGGAAAAAAATACTAATCAATTATCAACAATTATGTAGTCACCAAGTAAAAATAAAATAATGTTGACATTTTAAATTTTACATCAAGCCTGAAAAAGACCAGTGAAACAGGTTGAAACATCAATTTAAAACTAATTCAACCTCATATTTCATATTTTTCCTGTGCATTTTGCCATGACCCTTACATCATGTAACGGTCACAATGTTGTTCAGTGTGTGGTCACCAACTGAGCAAAATAACGATCTGCCATATTGACATTTTAAATTTTACATCAAGCCTGAAGAAGGCCAGTGAAACTGGTCAAAACGTCAATTTAAAACCAATTTAACCTCAGAAAACTCCCAGAAGACAAAACTGTCTTTTATTTTTTAGGAAATGAGAGGTCACAGTTTCAGACATATGAACATGCATTAAGTTTCAGATGTTTAGATGTTTCGGTTCTTTTAACCTCTTCAGCCTGTGAAGGTTTGCAACATTTTTCATGGAAAATGTCCTGATTAGTTGATCAGTTGGGGGAACAAGTGCCAGTTTTGGCAAATCCTCATAGAGCTCGAAGAGTTTCCAAATTATTTTGTCCAATCAAAAACTAGCACGAGAGCTCACAAGTACTCTGGAAGCAATTGCACGAACAAATACATTGTGTTGCTTAGCAACTTCTGTTGTGAAAACCACAGGCTCTTAGTCACTTCTTGGAGAAGTGATTGCGCCATCAACTGGCACTTGTTCCCTCGACTGTCATTGGTCATTTATAGTTCCTTACATTTTATCAGTATGATGACAAATATCTAATCTAATATCCAAATTTTGCATTACATGTGCTTAACATTGTCCTGTGTTTTATTTCACTGGCCTTTGCTTCATTCAGCATCACGCTTTGCAGCCAAGCCTTCAAAATAGCAGACAAAAAGGCGGGCTTTCAAATTGTCAGGACTGACGAGCAGCTTTTCGCCATCACAATCAGGATACAACATAAGTGCAATTCCAAATTCCTTACCACTGTTTTTATTGATACGCGATGTTCGAAATCAAAATTCACATGGATTTCCGTCAATCAAAGTATGAAGGGGTTTCCAACAACATTTCATGCAAGTGATCACGAAAGTGAATTGGGGATAAAAAAAATTTATTCTGCGGCCAAAACTCCTCAACAGGCGCAGATTAAACCCTTTTGTAGCTAAGGATTTTGTCTTACTAAACCATTGTTGGCATGTAATTTATTTATCACCAGTTAAACTTCATACATCACTCATGTGAAAATGTCATATTGTGTGGTTCCAGAAAATATCCATACTCCCCCCCCACAGAAGGGATTGGAAATTCCAGGGAGGAAGGGAGGTCTCGAAGACCAAAAATTTTAAAGCAATGTATGAAGCTAAATTGGAATTTCCGGAGGGGTGAGGGGGGGGGGGGGGGGGGTCACAGGGAAAATCCCTTCTGTGGGGGGTATGGATATTTTCTGGAACCTCACATTCAAACTTTGATTGACGGGAATCTTGGGAATGTTTCTGCTAGTGTGTCGATTCAAACGGTCCGTATCAATGAAAATGGTGGCAATATTTGTCTAAGACACATTGCACACTTTCATTAAAACTAGTTTTAAGAATTCTCTTTTTTCTTTTTGACTACCATTCTCCTTTAAGCTTACTTTTAGAGTATCAATTAAGAAGTATTTTATAAGTTATAAAATAATTTGATATTTTAAAAAAAATATATAGATGTTTACGCTTGGTACAATTTACTAGTATCCTTTGTTCCTGGTGTATGGTAATAAATTATGATAATGAAAATTAAAACAAAGGAAAATACCAAATTGTAGCAAATTGAACCACAGCATATCCAAAAGCCGTTTTCATCCAGTCGGGATAGCAGAGAGTGGGCCGCTACAACACTCACTGTGTTTGTCATGTTTTCCTCACAGAATTTAGTTTGCAAGCGAGCTTCAAACTCGTAGTAAGCTTAAGTTTAAAATACAGCGAAAAGCTTACCTCCAAACACGAGACAACACAAGGTGCCATATTTACTCTCAAATTTAGCAACGTGAAGTCGTTAACCTGAAGAACAAAACAGTTGGCATTGCTCGTCACATTTCGAACGATTTTTACAATCAAAATGAAGGGGAAAAAAGAATTTCGTACCTTCTTTTCTCAACACGAGCAAATCTTCAGCCATCTTTGGTTTCGTTTTGTACAGAAAGGATCCTGGGAAAATGCTAATTACAGCCGCGCCGCCAGCCCGCGCCAGCCGCGCCAAAGCGCGGGAAAATAACAGCGGGATATTCACCAGGGGAGGGAAGGGAGGGGTATTTTTTTCCACCACGGAAAATTACAAGCCGGAGATACAATGGCCCTGTGGGATTCTGATGGCTTTCTTTTCCCGGTAAATTTGATTTCTAAAATATTATTGAGTAGTCTGTAAACTTATTAAAATCTGACTTGGACATTAGCACTCGCCCACTCGCCCAGGCGAGTGTCAAAACTGTCGGGCGAGTTCAAATCACCGATCACTCGCCCGGTTTGGCGGTAGCAGGAGGTTTCGCTCCCAATCGTGTTCGCACCCACCGAGTTCGCACCCAACTTTCAGAGTACACTTACCGCGTTCGCTCCCAAGTACGCTTACTATCTAGAATATTTCTCGTTCTTTAAGTGTGAGAAAAACTATCTACCACGTTAGTGATCGGTGGGGGCGAACTCGAAAAAGTAGGGAGCGAACTCGGTGGGTGCGAACTCGGTTGGGAGCGAAACCTGCATCATTCGGTTTGGCGAGTACGATTTTCAGTTCCAGAATATATTATTCAAAATAAGCGTAACTTTGTACTTTCCACTTTGAAATAATTTACACTGTCCACAGCTAACAACTTACAATGTTTAGTGTTTCGAAATCTCTCACAAATCTGGCGCCTTGTCGCAAATTAATGTCTTGTTCGCAAACATACAAAATAGCTTCGCTTGGTAATCGTTAAATGATGAAGAGACACTGTACATTTGAACTCGCTGTGTTAGAATGTGGAGATTTCTTCCTGGGGTGTCTAAAGTATCCGCTAGCAAGAAAATACCGCCCCTGAAAACAGCGCGTCAACAACGGTCCGTGAATCTCGCGAATACGACAAGGACACAGACATTTTCATCAAAGTTGCAATTGACCACCCATCGTTGCGAAATGAAGAAAAAGCTAGACACAGAATGAGGAGATGAAGTAGGAAATTTGATGTTCGTGGGCGGAGATGGGGGGGGGGGGGGGGGGGGTTAATGTCTTCTGGGTTTGTGTGGAGACTGGGCGAGTGACAAATTATCTGGGCGAGTGCAGCTCGAAGGTCACTCGCCCAAATGGCGAGAGCTCCGAGATTTTAGTTTCCAACCCTGAATTTCGATCATTTTTTAAATTTGATTATTTTCCAACCCACTCACTGCGGTGTAGCAGAAACGAGGCTAGCCGGGATAGACCATTACCTGAGAAACTGGGCATTATACCTTCAAGTAAAAAGCAACCATCTGTCCTCCTTATCTCTTGCTGATCTTTGAAATTCAAAATGGTGGCTTGATCGCTCGTTTGCAGTCTATGAAATTGTCGTAATATTTTCATTTCTTTTGAGTTCAAACGACAAGAAAAATGCAAAGACGGATAGTAAAAAGTGAGAGCCCTATCGTGGAAGATTCCTTCCAGCGTAAACAAATGACAAGAAGATCCCATGCGGCTTTCACATGGGTTTTCGTCAACGTGATTTTGGCGGCAACGTTCTTTGCAGAGCTGTGAGTACAAATGTACACTTCATTTTATCGAGGCATCTAAAGTAGATACTTATTATTGTAGCGTAGCTTGAGAATGCTGCAATTCACTTCCCGTATAGATTTTTTAGATTTGGTTTAACTTTAATACGGGACATTCTGGTATAAAAAGAAAAAAAAAAAGAAAAAATTGCACTGGGTTCATGTATATAAATTTCCATGTACATTTCACCTCGAAGAAATCCCATGAGTTTTCAAATTCTATGCAACTCTGTGAACTCCAAAACAAACAAAAAACTAGATAATCCCACACTAAAGTTTCTCCAATGCCTTTACATTTCTATTGTAAGGGGGCAAGCCATTAACATAATTGTCGCTCCCATAAATATCTAATTACTGTAAGTGTTCAACAGTAGGTACCTAAAATGCGTGCAGTGTCACAATTGGTTTCGGCTCCATTAAATCCTATACCAGATCCTTTGCATGTCAAGCAGCTAAGACAGCAAGATCTGTGCAACCTGAATTCGAAACTACCCCCTACTCCCTCCTGTTTGAAATATCCAGTGCCCCTTTCTTGGAGTCATGAATATTTCCTGAACCACACAAGCAAACAATCACTGCACAATATTAACAATCATGACCTTATACCAGTATAAACTAAGAGTATGAATACCGGTATATGGTGGAAATCAAGTTACTATGCAACTTGAGGCAACAATCATGGCTTATACAACTACTGAAATATCATTTATTTTAATAAATGTAACATTTTTTAGGGTCTTTGGATCAGTTGCCGAGTACTTTCAATTTCAACACCCTCTACTGTGGTTTGTGGGTAAGCATTATTTACATTGTAATGCATTGTATCTGATTCAGCAAAAAGTTTTTTTTTTTTGACAAAAACGTAACGGTTCAAGGATTTTTACGTGCATGACTGACATGTACATGTATGTTGTGACCAGTATAATTTTTCTTTTGTTTTGATGTATGATAATACACATGTATATGATGATGCATATAAAACAAAGGGGAATATCAGATTGTAGGTAAGGTAGGTAAAGTTTGCGTTCAAGCCTAGTGGCCCATCAGGCCGGAGCTCATCCCAGTTTCCGTAGCATGAAGCGACTAGGAGTACTCCCCCCTTGATAGGATGCTAGTCCATAGCAGGGTTACCCCTAGCAGTAAATTCGCCGGTACCCATTAATACACCTGGGTGGAGAGAGGCACTATGAGAGCAAAGTATCTTCCCCAAGAACACAACAGAGTGATCCCGGCCAGTGCTCGAACCCGGACTGCCTGATCCAGAGTCCAGCGCACTAACCATTAGGTCACCGCGCCTCCCATATCAGATTGTACCAAGAGCAAAATTGATCCACGCCATGCAGATGCATTAAATTCAATCTAAACTGTGAGACATAAATTTGCACATCCGGAGTCCAGCGCACTAACCATTAGGCCACCACGCCTCCCACAACCTGCTTACCTAATAAGTACATGTAACAATTGTAATTAGCTTTCTTTCATATTTTTAAAGAACATGGCTAACATGTAGCTTGGTAATCCTTGGTAAGACAAGAACTCCACAGGTACATTCAGTGCCATGAGCAAAAAAAAGAGATTGTCGTCCCATTGGGACCTCGAGAAATTTTTGACTTCCTTCGTACTGTATGTCACCTGAGTAGTATAGTCGGAATGAAACAAATACCATTTTGGGTGCACCTAGATTTTTCACCTCTTCACGAGACTAGTAGTCAGGGACCAAAGCCAAACTACGCTCGCAAAACTCGCGTAGTTAGCTTTGGACCCTGACTATAGTCCCGTAAAGAGGGTGAAAAATCTAGGTTTACCAAAATAGTATTTGCTTCATTTCGACTATACTACTAGGGGGGAAAAGAAAGGGAGAGAAAGGGAGTAAACCACAGGCGGGGACAAGCAATTAGAGAATTGACACCGTGCAGTATAAAACACAGAGATGGGAAGAGGAAGAAGCGGTCTTATAGAACAAAGCATGAAAAAAACAAAATTCCAAAAAAACAGAACGAGAACTGATTTTGAAATATATCGCGCAGCCAACCAAAACCAAGAAAAACATCCACCAATGTCAATAGATCACATTGTGGCGCAAATGAAAAAAATGAGCCCACAAGATGTAATAAATCTTCTTTTACCAAGCAATTAGAGAAATACACCAACAAGGGTATAAACATGGCAGACACATTAGAACTAATACAAGCACTTCCACCAGAACTTCGAGAAAAAATCTGTACAGAGTACATTATAATAAAACTATGGCAGCGTAAAATGCTTGGCTGGGGCGAGGTAAACGCTGCAATCAAAAAAGCACCATTTTGCGATCACAATCAACAAATTGTAAAGGTCTTATTTTGTTATAAATGTGGTCATTGCATGCGAAATTATCTCTGTAATCTGTGCAAAAGAAATGGAGTCAGACACTATCTCGGCTATCCAATTTATGATGAAGATGATTATGACGAGTGCTTCAAAAAATCTTGGTATGATAGTTGGTGCGGAGCTGTTGAGTGAAACTTTAATCAGTTTCTACTTCAAGCATCGCTTCCAAAACCTCATATGCTATATATCTGACCTGATTCTGCCAAACAGGTGTAGAAAGTTCGTTTATAGCATACATAAGAGCATGAAATAGCAAAATCATTTTCTATATAAAAGAAATCATTCTTTAATAAAGTGAAAGAGAGTGCGCTTAGACTGAAATTTTATTTCGAAACGTCGGCCGCGCTACCAAGAAACTTTTTTTGCAGCCTAATTCTCTCTTCGCGCATGGCCTGTTGTCGTATTTTTTCAATGTCAGGGCTGCTCTGTTTATTTTTTTCCTTGGGAAGAGTGCCTTTTCGAAGAATCTCCTTCTGAATTCGATAGCTATCTTTTTCATCAAGGATGCTTTGAAACTCAGAATCGCTGATTTTACCGTCAATGAGTGATTTTGACAGTATGCGGTTGACAGTATCGCATTTTGACAAAGCAAGTGTCATGATTTTGCAGTGTTTGATAAGTTTGGGCTCGAGTTTTTTGTAAAAACCGGTTAGCCCAGCAGCTGTTAGCCCAAATAAAGAGGCAACACAGCCAATTGGTATTGCGGCTGGAATTCCAATGCCTGTAAACGCAGCTGCTACGCCACCTGCGGATAAAAAACCAGAAACACCGCCAGCAGAAAAGCTAGCGTAGTTGATAGTTGTTTTAGTTCGTTTATATTTTTTGGCAACGAGCCTATAATGTGAAACTTCGTCACTTAAATATTTCAAAACTTCATTGGCTTTCTGCATACGAAAATTGTTATCAGGCTGTGTCGGTAGAACAGGATATAGTGAAGTCTGAGTTTCAGTTTCTCGATACTCTGGAGCGCTTGGTAACACATTGGAAGCCATGGTTATATTTACAAAATTATTTTTTGTTTAATTTATTTCAATTAGAAACTGAAGAGGCAAGCCGTCGAAGTTGAACAGGTCGTTATTTTCTTCTCTGACTGATATTGTCATATTTGTGATATACTTATCAGCGGATATGTCACGCAAAATATGTTGTGGGCCACTTTGATAAAAAACGTTTTCATATGGTTTTCCTGTTATGTCAAAAGTTTGTAAAACAGTAGACGGTTTTCCATTTAACAGATTCTGTTCTTTGTCAACTAAATCGCAATGTATGAAATAAGTCGTGGGTGACTTCATATGTTTGACAAATGTTATCCATTGTATATCTTGTTCAATGCCAAGCAGTTCTGATAAGTTCTTATCGAACTTTATTTTTTCATTTAGATTCACTTTTTCAATATACATCTGACCGACAGGAGTGTTGATTTGTGTTCTTAATATGTCACCATATTTTTTTAAAGCATTTTCAATTGTTTTTGCCATTTCTTCGAGCGTGTAATTACCGGGAAAAAGGGATACAGATTTTTCATTTTTTTTATCATCAGTGTAGAAGATTTTACCACCTTCCTTTAAGTTAAACCACGAATTGTAAAGAGAACAACTTAACAGCCGTATATAGCTTGGTTTTTGAATAGGCTGGTCAAAATAGACCGTGTGTGGATTTTCTTTTGTAACAACAGTAAGAATAACCATTTTTATAATTAGAGAAAAATATTTTGTTTAAATAATAAAAGAGGACCATGGATGGTGAATGGACCGGTGGTGGTGGATGGTTGAATGCTTATTCGAGGCAGCAAAGCACCAAAAGTGCAGCGAAAGCTGATAAAACTGCCAAGGCCCCTCAGCCGTCACAGCACGGCAGCGCATCTTCGCTTCTTCAATGGATTCAAACGCCACAAGCTATCAGAATTGCCAAAGTGGCAGAACAGAAGGCATGGAAAACCTTTTTTGCAAAATACCCAAAGGCCGATAAATCGAAGTTTGAGCCACAGACCGATTTCGCCCAAGACCACACAGCAACCTCAGAAATTTATTTCAAAGCAGGGCCAGGCAATTTGATAAACGTTTTTGGATCAGACAGCAAATATTGGAGCCCGGAAATGAAAAGTGCGCTGGGTGTTGGCCATTCATCAGAAGGGTTCCCGCAACAGCTGACACCAAGTGGTTTAAAAGGAGACTCTTTGCCCATTCCTGCTGTTGGCTTTCACGATGCAAGCAACAGAGTTGCTAATCCGAGTTTGAAAAAAATATTTAATGACCAACTGAATATTTACGTAACACCGGACCAGTATTTCACAACAAAGTTCAGAGAGATATTTCAAAAAACCAAACTCACCCACCGTTCAGGAAAAGAGTCCAAAACATGGCTAGGCGGTCCAAATATGAGATATTGGCCACAGCAGCTGAACTTCGCTGTCTGGTGCGCGACAACGGGGTGTGGTATCAGTCGTGAAATTTTCGGTGACAACTCTTCTATCCCTTTGCCACCGAATGTGCGAGCTTTTTACAAGTTCCATATATATTTTACTGTCAGGCGAATACTGTTTCAGATGGGAGGAATACAAAGCATGAGCGCTTTACCTGGCGACCCTACTTTTGACCAGTTTAACAACAAGTACGATGTGTCTTCATACAAAAGAATATGCAATGAGTTCGGAGTCGACCCGTCGAGTGATTTTCGTTACACATCAGGCGCAAACCATGGCCTGGGAAGCGTTTACATCTATGTCACAAACATTGGACCAGATAAAACTTCAGCCAGTTACCCGGGTTTCAATAAATTTTCTGACGAAGGCGGTAAAGGCATAAAAGGTAACTTGATTTATTATGTCGAGCCGGATGACGATGCCAACAGACAGGCAGACTGGTTTTGTCCCAATGTAGCAGAAGGTCTGACCCAGGCGGGTTTGGCGCAAATAAACCAGTCGATAGAGGCGTTCGTTTACTGTGTTTTGGGTTCACAGGTGAACGTTAGAAGTAGCATACTTGGGTCAGGAGGGCGCGCAAAGGAAGCGCAAAGTGAGTTCCTTGTGCTGGTTGAAGACTCAATAAGGCAACCGGATCTGGCAAAGTCAGTTCAAAGATATCAACTTGCAGTCGACGAGGCAAAGGTGAGGCTTAACTTTGCTGTGTGTCCAGGTGCATGGCTGATGCCTGCGCGGATGGTGATAAATACAGAAACTGTAATGGGTTACAACAACCAGCTCAAACAAGCTGTGCCAGGCATGAAGCTCGGGGTTAACGACGAAGTGAATAAGAGCACAAAAAAAGTGGGCGTCACCCACATGAGCGGTGGTCCGTCAAAAGTAAAAAGACCAATAGGTCAGGATACAAAACCACCGGTCATTCCTGTACAGCCAGACAAAATCAAACCTGTGCAGGCAACACAAGTTACAGCACAGCCCACAGCGCATGAGAATAATAAAGCCTATCTTATTGCTGGTGGCGCTCTTTTTGCATTTATCACCGCTCACTACGCTTTTTAACTTGCTCGAAGAGAAAGACGGCCACACCGACAATCAACAGCCAAGCATTTTTGCCAAGAAAGCTGATCACCTGACCGGCTGCGCGAAACACAAAGCTGACAATAGCGCCAAGTAGGCCCGGCAGAATGCCTGCTATTTTTTTGCCAAGCGTTTGAAGGCCATTGCCGACACCCTTTGCAACAGCCTTAAGCCCGTTTGAGAGAGAGCTCAGAATGACGCCAATAGTCGTGCCAACGGCAAGCAAAACTGCTGCGACGGTGAAGCCATACTTTTTGAAAATCTCTTTAACCTTTTCTCTTAATTTGTCTGTTAAGGACAACCTTTCGATCTCTTCTTCTCTTTCATTCTCTATTTCATTCATTTCTTGATCTAATTCAAGAACTCTTTCACGAGCTTGTTGTCTTTCATCTTGTGGCGTGTTTTCGTCGTTTGCAATTTTGTCTTGTTCTTGTCTTTGTTGTCGTATTTCTTCTTCCCTTTCTTGCCTTTCTGCTTCATGTTGTTGGAATTCTTGTAAAGGTATTGTTTCCCCTAACACAGGCTCGTAATCTACTTTTTTCAACCGATCTAATTCTTTCTGTAGATCAGTGCGCCTTTCAATTTGTTGTTTTGCTCTTTCATAAGCTTTTTTTCTTTCCTCCGAGCTTTCATTTTTATCTTGTACTGTTTTTTTATTTTCATTAATACCTTCTGAAAGAGCTCTTATTTCATTTTCAAGAGTTAATCGACGACTTGCACCAAGGGCTTTTAAAACTTCTTTGGGAAGTTTTATATTTATCTGGTATTCTTCCCTCCCTTGAATTTTGGTTGTTAAGTAATAATAAGGCTTACCTGGGTTAATTAACCTGATTGGAGCCTTCCATTTTCATTTATTTTGTATTTAATCTTTGATTTGTCAGCTGATGGAAACTCTTTGTCAAGATAACTCGAAGCAGTGAAGGTTGTTGTCGCACTATCGTCGGGGATTTCAGGAAACATCGTTGTTTCGTCCGGCCTATTCGTCGTGGTAGTTCTCGGTATTTGTTCGCCTGGTCCGGGTGTCGACACGGAGCCTGGCTGAAACGGCCCTGTTGTGTTGCCGTCATCGTCGTCATTTTTTTCATCTGTATGTTCCAAGAGAGGATTTGTTTCATCATAGCCACCTTCTGCCATCACGTGATTTTATATTTACAATTGAAATTTTTAAATTGAATATTTTATATTCTTTACAATAATGGACGGTGTACAAGAAAACCTTCGGCCAACACGCAGTGAGAAAACTCTCGGCGCGCTAAGAGCGGAGCGCACGGTGAAACGAATCACTTTCGAGCGCACAGAAGCCAATCCGGGGGAAACGCTTTATGTTTCGGTGCCCAAGCTGAATGAAAACGAGGTCATTGTTCCCGGCTCACTTGCGCTGCGCTTCAACATCGATTTGAGCGGAGGCCATGCCAACAACTTTCTCGTTGACAATGTTGGACGGGCGCTAGTTGAAAAACTTGTTGTGAAGTACTCTGGCACCATCCTGCAGGACACAGTTGATTACGACATTTACAAGATATTCGAGGACCTCTTCCTATCGCAGGAGGAGCGCGACAACATGTTGCAAGATGGAATCCAGAGTGAGGACCTCAACAAAATTCGCTCAAACGCGGGTGATAAGAAGACCTCAAGTGTCGCTGCAGAAACCAAACTGAACGGGATTTACGGATCCAAATACAGGATCCGCCTTGACCACCAGATTTTGAACGACCACGGGACCTTTTATCCGCAGGCTCTATACAACGATCTTGTGTTCGAACTGACACTTGCGCCAGCCTCTAAGGTCGTCAGAGGCTCAGACCCCTCGAAGCTAAAATATAAGCTGACAAACGTCCAGCTGGAGTACGAGATGATAAGAAGCAAAACGCTGGCAGATGAAGCCCTCAGCGAGTACACAAATGGAAAAGAATTTGCGTATGACCACATCCAGCGTGACGAAGTGGTTACCTTTGCCAAAGGAACAGACACAAGGCTGAATCTCAGAGTTAACCCGCAGAGAAGGTCCCTCAAAGGAATTTTGCTACTGTTTGTCAAGCCCTATGTTGCTGGTGCAAGGCAGGCAGAAACTTACTTAAACCCAGACCTGACGAAAGTCAGTGTCACAGTGAACGGCTCGCCCAACAGGCTGTACAACAACGGCCTTGAAGGAATTGATATTTGGGAGGAGGTCAAACGCTTCTTTCTAAAAACCGAAAACAAAACCCAGCACATGAATGCAACAAAGTTTTATACAGAAAACAAGTTCGGGGTTATGATCGATCTGCGTTCCATGGCTGACCACTCAATGCATGGAAGCGGCACGCGACTTGTAAACACAAAGGATGGGGTACAGCTGGAGCTCGAGAGGAATGCAAGCAGCTCGGGCAATGTGAACTGCCACATTTACGTAATCAGCGACGCGCAGATGAATATATTAGGAAGACAATTAGAATCTGTGCTGTATTAATAGAATAGCAACAAAGTTGCAAGGATGGATCCGAGCAAGATACCCTTCAACGCTCTGATTGTGGGCCCGACGAATTCAGGAAAATCTAAATATGTGGTTGACCAGATCTATGGCCCTTTCCGCGGCAAGTTCGACTACATTGTGCTTATCTGCCCAACATTCGCGCACAACAAGACCTACCACCGAATTGGTGAAAATGATCCAAGAATGTTTATAATAATATGCAAGCAGCACGAGGTTGAAAGTTGGTTGAAGGCCGTGACCTGGCTGTTTGAGGGCACCAACACGCTCATAATACTCGATGACTGCGCAGCCTCCAAAGATGTGAAAGGGCGCACAGGCCAGCTGGTGAATCTTGGCTTTTCCGCTCGACATATCGGCATCAGCGTTTGGGTGCTGACCCAGAAGATAACCAGCATCACACCTTCCTTCCGGGAGAACGTGGCGGCTATCGTTCTATTTTACACTCCCTCGGCCAAAACCACGAAGGCGATCTTTGACGATTACGCCGGCGAACTCTCCCACGATGAGTACAAATCTCTGATCTCAAAGCTGAAAGAGCGGAAGTTCTCTTATCTCGTGTTCTCGCTTCGCTACCCCTACGGATTATCAGTGGGCTAGCAACTCAGTTGCTGATACCCATAAATTAATGAATTAAAAAAATAAAAGTTGTATATAGTGTTATCATATCAACAAAGTTGATTATCAACAAAGTTGATAGATGATGGCTGAACAAGAGTTGTGCGCAGAACTTATGAACTTAAACCTGGACCTACTAGAAGCCGAGCCGGCTGATAGTAGCCTTGTGCCCGGACCTGACATTTCTGCACTTCGTGAGAAGCTGAACGTGCTTGTATCTACAGGCAAAGCCAAAGAGGCAATCGGCGTGCAGTTAACACATGAACAGGTAAAGCGCCTGAGCGACAAAGATGTTGAGAAGTACATCAAAAGGTACGAGACCTACGTTGGCTCCAAGACAACAGAAACTTTGATCGACAGCTGCATTTTTCTTGTAACCAAAGCGGTCGGAATGGCCGTTGACATCCAAGACATCGACGCTTATCAAAAAGAACTCAGAAACGACTACATCATCAACCAAGAGCTCTCCAATCTGGCCGGCAACCTTGCTTTTAAGTGGGGACGTTTTCTTGCTCTGGCCAACGCGGCGCTGATCACAACAAAACACATTGATTTTAACTCGCATTTGCAGAGAAAGGACAAAGAAATTTCTGAGCATACCTCACCAACTGCTGAACAATTACAGACAAATTCTGAGTAATTTCAAAGTATTATTTTATTTGCTTAACATATACGCTTCGTTTCAAAATGTCAACCGAACAATCCGAGGCTTTTCAAGCAATTGCAAATTCACAGGGTGAGACCCCTCAGGTCGATATCAAACAGCAAGCAACAACTCCAACTCCAGCTGCGCGCATGAAAAATCCCAAGCGTGTGGCTGCTGGCAAAGCGGTTGCAGAAAGAACGCGGCTGGCCCGTGAACAACAGAAAAAAGCCGCAGCTGAGGCTGCTATTATAATCGCAAACAACAAGGCAAAGGCCGCCGCTACACCTGAGCCAACACCGCTATCAACAAAGTTGATAGCAGACGAAAGCCCAAAGAGTAACAAAGTTGATAATAGCAGTCTCAGCACCACCCAATGGATTGGTGTTGCCGGCATAGTCGTTTCACTGATCGGTATTTATTACAAACGTGAAGAGCTCAAGGCCGCATTCAGCAAAAAAAATACACCTGAGCCCGCACGTGATGAGCCACAACCTGCTCGCCCGACACAGACCAGAGTTTTAAGACATATGGATTAAATATTTACGAATAATATTATATCTGCCTCCTACAATGAAGAAAGTTGACGTTCCCCAAGTTCTTATCTCAACCGCGGCCATTTTTGGTATCGGACTGTTATGGTACGACTTCAATGTGAAGATTTTTCTTACAGTCCGCGATCTTATGAAGGCCACATTATTTGACCCGGAACATCAACAAAGTTGATATCTGAAGAGACAAATTTTTTTATGTTTCTATATATAAATATGGTAAAAGTTCCAACGCAAACATTTGTTGTCAATTCTTTTGAAGGCGTAGTCATTTTTAGTTATTGGTGGTATGTTACTTACAAGACATATTATGCATTGATTAGGTTGCTAAAAAACCCTTCGAATTTTGTTGAATTGGTAGAGGAGGAGGAAGCAGATGACACGGACGCAGAAGAGGACATTGACACATCAACAAAGTTGATATCTGAAGAGACATAATTAATTTTGATTTAAACTTTTGTAGGTTTTTTATACTTACATAATAATGTCAGACAACAAGCTTGTTAAAACAATCATAGATGCTGCTACACTCACTGGTTTAGTCGCCGGCATCGGCTGGGTCGCAAAAAAGGTTGTAAAAGAGAATGTTACTTCTGACCCCAGCAGCAGTGCTATGAACTACGTAAAGTTCACCGCCGTCATGGCAGGGAGCATTGCGCTCAAACAGTACCTAGAGGACCAAAAAATCCTTCCCACCAGCGTCTAAGTGGGGTATCAGCAACTGAGTCACTCGGCAACAAAGTTGCCAACCCACACCCCAGGATTTTGATTTGAAAAACTCTGCTCTTTTAATATAATTATCAACAAAGTTGATCAATGGCAAGTATCGCGATTATGGCTGGTGGGGCTATATTGAATGCTGCTGCTTTTATTGGCGGCAATTATCTTGCTAGGGCACTTGGTGGAGGTGACAAAGCTGCACTTGACGAAAAAGTACGGCATGATAAAGCTCTCGAGGCGTATCAAGCAGCTTACGCCAAATACTCCCGTGACCGCACCAAACTTCTCGACTGGATTGCGACTAACACGCAAATAAAAGAGCAGGCCAAACAGAACTTTACAAACACTGACTACGCCTTCAAACTGTATAACCAGGCGCATCCTGACAAACAAATGATACCCCCCAATGAGCCCAAGTTCTCAGATTTCTATCAACCAAGCCAGCAGCAAAAAAATGGTGAACTCATGTTCGTGGGCGCTGGAGCTCTTGCTCTGGGCTACGCTGCCTTTCGTTTCCTTTAAGTGGGGATTGGCAACTTTGTTGCCGACCCACTGTTTACAGCCAACCACCATTCGTTGAATCTTTTTTCGGCTTTATTTCTGGTTTGTTCCATCTTTGGTAATTTTTTCTCGAGCTTTTCCAGTATTGCATTTCTTGCCGGCCAATCGTTAGGTGAGACCTTTTGAAAATAGTTGTATAAAAAACAAACGTAGTTACACGACCCGGGCTTGAACAGCTTGAACTGCTGAATGATATTGCCTAAAAAAATCAACCCTATTTTGTCACCTACCTGTTCTAAATGAAAAATGCCGGTTTTTTTTATTACCTCAATTAAATACCATAACTGTGGTAGTGGGCAACTTTGTTGCCGAGTGACTGAGTTGCTACACACACCCTCAGGGTAAAAAACACATTCGTAGTCGACTAGTTCAATTTCCGGTTTGATTTGTTTTATTTTCACTTCCTGCTTTTTCAGCAACATTTTTATAAGTTGCTGACTCCGCATTTTTGTGGCCATGTATATAGGTCCGCGCATAATTCTTTAAATGGATAAAAAATTAGAGCGGCTTTACTACAGCCCACAGGGTTACTGGAAAGGTATCTCTGCAATTAAAAAATTAGCGGCCGCTGCATCATCAACAAAGTTGATAATTCCTGAAGTTGTTGCCAAAGAATGGTTGTTCAAACAAGCTCTCTGGCAGATCTACCTCCCCGCCCCGCGCTACATTCCTCGGCCAAAATTCAACGTGCCTACACCCAACAAAGTGCATCAGGCAGATCTTCTTTTTCTGCCACACGACAAAGTGGGCCGTAGAACTTACAAATATGCGCTTACCGTTGTTGATGTTGCCAGCAGATTCAAAGAAGCTGAACCCTTAACCTCTAAAAACTCTGATGAGGTTGCCAATGCTTTTAAGACAATTTATACACGTGGACCTCTGAAGTGGCCACAGATGTTGCAGGTTGATCCTGGGCGTGAATTTATGGGCGCTGTTACAAAAGAAATGGAAAATCACAAAACTTCTATCAGACGCGGCCACCCTGAAATTCATAGAGACCAAGCGATCGTTGAACGTTTTAACCGCACCCTTGCTGAGCGCTTGTTTGGGTATCAGTACGCGGTTGAAATGCGTAGCAACACAGGTCAGCGGTCTCGAGCATGGGTGAAAAGGCTCCCCAAAGTTGTTTCTGCTCTGAACAACCAAGCCACTCGATTGATTGGTATGAAGCCTGCTGCCGCTATCAAAGAAAAGGCTGTGGTATCCCAACCAGCAACCAAATATTTGCGACCTGTTGGAGAAAATGAAAAAAAGCTCCCCTCCATAGTTTTGGTTCGATATTTGTACCAACCTGGTGAGCTTGAAGGTGGTGTGAAAAGAGCCACTGATCCAATCTGGTCTTTGAAAGTTTACAACCTTGAACGTTCTTTTACCAAACCGGATCAGCCCGTTCTCTACTATTTACATGACGGCCCCAAGCGTGGTTTTGTGCGTGAAGAACTGCTTGTTGTACCTCCAAACACACAATTACCTCCAGCCAACGTGGGTAGCAACTGAGTTGCTGATACCCCACACCCTAAATGTGATATTCAATCGGTTCGGTGTGTATCCCGTCGGGTAGTACCCAGCGTTTGTCATAATACGCGCTCAATCCCAGCTTCTCCTGCACGTAAGTTACTACTTTCCCATCCCGCATCCGGAACCCTCTGTTTGTTGCCATATCCCTGCTTCCTTCTAGCGCTGCCTTGAAACGTTGCCAGGTTATATCGTTTTGTTTCCTCGACATTCCCTTTGTGCTGAACTTCTTTTTTTCCCCTCGGTCGTCTATATAGTAGCATTTGGAGCAAAGTCCAATCATCCTGTCCCCCTCACATTCCAGCTTAAACAGACCCGGCGTTCTACCACTCACCTTGTCCCATGCCAGCCAATTCTTTTTTTGCGCCTCGAATTCTGCTTTCAGCTCTGGCCGCACAATGTCTTCGAGTTTCTTGCCGGAGATTGCCAAGTAGTTGCTGTCCGTGTCCATCTGTATCAGCTCGAAATCTTTTCTGTCAAAGTATCTGTCAAGGAAGTCGTAATAGAATTCCAACATCCTCAGCTTTGCCAGCTGATAGACAGCGATTCCGATCTGAAATGGTCTTCTTATTGTAATCCGCGGCTTCCGGCTTTCTAACTCATACGCCGCCCCTATCTCATCCAGATTGGAGAAATACGCGCTTCGCAGGGCTCTGTCGACTACCTTCTCATCTTTGGTGTAAATGACGTTTTTTTGCCGCTCCAAGGCTTCTATTAGCTTCCCGTATCCACTGTTTCCCAACAGTTTGAAAACATCGGCCAGCAGCGCTTTGCTTTTTTCCTTATCTCCTGTGCGGCGCGCCGCCGTCACTTCTTCCACAAACCAGGGGAAGATCTTTGCCGGTGTGTAGTCTATTGTCCGATAAACCTTTGTTATTTCCGCTCCGTGATTCACATACCAGAGCAGCAGAGGGGCGTATAGTAGTATCCTCTTTGCCGCCAACGCCCCCATGAGTTTCTTATCTTCTCCGCGTTTTCTTCCTGTATCCCGCAAGTATTTTAGCATATGCCCGGGGACAGCTTTAAACGGGACCGCTTTGTTGTAGAAGAATGGACACATTTCCTCGAACTTTGAGTGCAATGGCTTCGGAATCTCTATATCTACTTCTGCATATCCGAACCAGCTTCCTTCTTTGAGTCTGCGCGTTAGTACTGGCGCCCCATCTGTTTGGTACTCGCCTGTGTAGTGAACGACCTTTTCCTTTCCGCAGGGCATTTCCCTTAGGATTGTTGAGAGATACAAGGCATTGGCGTCGTATCCGAGGATGTTTTGACAAAGTTGCGGTTCTGCTATTTGATGCGATCTTATTCTTGTTTTTCCAACTTCGTGGTATCTTGTGAAAATGATGCTTGGGCCTCCTACAACCGCTTCTTTCAGCATCTCGTACGCTTCTTTGCTTGGGGTGTAAAGATCTGCTTTGCGTTCAATAGATCCTTTTAGCAAGTAATTTAAGCTCACCCCTGGGATGCTGACTGCGTCTTTCATTATGTCAATCCCCTTCTCTTCGTAGAAGTTTTTCATTTTTTCGAGAGCCTCAAGTCCGGGTGCCACATCCAGATCATTATAGTAACGCACCCAGTCTTTGAAGGTTTTCATTCCCTTTTCTCGGAACAGCTTCTTACAGGCTTTCCATTCCGACAGTTTTAGCACAAAGTCTCCTTTCATCTTTGAATACCAATGTGGGTAATCCGGCAATCCTGGGTAATCCAGCTTTTCTAGTCTGTCAAACCACTCGTATGGGAGCCAGGATTTTACTGTTTTACAATCGTAGGCTTTTATCCATTTATCGTAGGTGGTCCCTGGCCCGAGGTAGTTCATTATGTCAAGGAAACGGAAGCCAGAAGTGAGTATGAACATGATTTTGTTTCCGTGCTTTGCCACTCTTACTTTGTTGGCTGTGCCGGCGAGTTTTTCTGCGAAGTGCTTTCTGATCAGATTCAGATCGTATTGCCCGGAGTTGAACCCGGTGACTATCACCTGGTCACACCATTCTTCTATCTTTTTCCTCTGGGCTCTTGGTAGCAGGGCGACGTCTGCTGGCATAAACTCCTCTCTTACTCGTTTCCTGATGTTTTTGGCCCGCCTCTCCAGCTCTTCCACAAACTTGCGGATCATTTTTTTCGGATCTCTTTCACAGATGTGGGTTGGCTCTCTTTCGAGCGTGTCACCGATGCTCACTGAGACTGGAACGTGTTCGTTCACGATTGTGAGTCTGTCTGTCAGCTCCTTCCGCTTACTTTCGTCTCCGTACGCCTCGAAATCGTAAAAGATCGCGTGCGGGTAACTTTTTGTTTTTGCTTCTGGCAGTTGTTCAATATATTTGTCTCCAACTTCACACGCCCAACACTCTATCACTTTGTATCCAGCCTTTCTGAGGTAAGCTGTGCGCCTCAGTGTCGCTTGGAAAAGGTCTTCGCGCGTTCTGTCACCACGTTCAATTATTTTGTCACGATCGTGGTAACATTTTGGACAACCGTGCCAGTGGCACCCGTGATACTGTAACACAAGCTTTTTCTCATGGTTGTAGCCATCAACTGGGCTTTTCTCTATCCAACGTTCTCCTCCATGTCCTGACATTGCGTGGGCAATAGGGATTTTGTAATGCTTTCCTACATACTCAAGCCACTGAATTGATTCTTTTGAGGCTTTAGGCTTCGGGTAAAATGCTTTCTGGTAAGCTGACTGTGGCGCTTCAACCTTTTCTCCGGGGCAATCTATTACTGTTTCACCTTGGGCACATCTTTCTGCATGACGTTGAAGATTGTTAGATTGTGTGAATCTTGCGTTGCAATGGCCGCATGCATAATTTTTCACCAACTTTGTAATGTCTTTTATCAAAAATGAATGCTCTCCAAAAATTCCTATTGTCATGATGTTTTTTAACTTTGACGCCGGATTTCTTGTGAGATGCCATACAACTTCTTTATCATCTACACACTCTGGTATATAAACTCTGATTCCAAGCCAACCTGAGAAAGCAGTGCCCTTATTCAGATGCATTTCTACCTTTTCTAATTCATCAAGTGAGGTTTTTGAACAGTTAGTCGGCGTATCCCTGAGCTTGAAGAAACTCTTGACCAGACCTTGTGCCGCTTTTGTGCTTCGATCTGGCCTAGCGCCTCTGTGCACAGCGATACAACGCCATAGACACATGTTATCTCTATAGGTGTCCAGTGCCACCATCGAACGACCGTGTGCAAGGTTACGCAGCCAGTCTGGTAATGGGCCTGTTCCCATCAGCGGTTGGCGGTCAATCACAACTTTTACATCAACAGCATAGTAGTGGTCGAAGATCCATTTTGTGTTTGGTCTTTCGATTCTATCTACTTCCAGACGTTCTGACTCTCTTTCGCTCAGCCATTTTTCCGCGTCTTCTAGCTTGTTTATCCATCGGGAGCCTTTTTCAGTTTGGTAGAAGGTTAGAAAGGTTCCGTCTTCAATGTTGCGCAAATTAAATGCAAAAACGTACCTTATGTAAAATGATGTTCTTACGTCCTTTCTTATTTTTTCCATGAATTTTGATGTTTGGTCTCTTTCCAGATTCTTTTTGACGCGCCACCTAATATAACGCCTACCTTTTATCTTCTCTTCACCCTCAGTTGTTTCGTCCTTGAACTTAGCCTCAACCTCATTCTGGTAGTCTTCCACATTTCTTATGTTTTGCGGGTGGATGGGGTCAAACTGCCTCTGAAGTTCAAACTGTCTTTTCATTTTTTGTCTTCTGTTCCTTTTTCTTGGGGGTGCTATTGGTTGGTAAGGTTTTGGTCGCAAAGGTGGTTTTAATCGCTTCTTTGTTTCTTCTGGGATTGGTTCTTCCAGCGCATTCCTTATTATCTTTTAAACCGCAGGCACGTTTTCTGAAAGTAATTGCGATAAATAGCGTAACTCTGCGGGGTCTATTTTTGCAAGTTCTTGTTCGAGAGATTCGAGGTCTATTTCGCCCATTGTATATTATGTAGAAAAATATTTTTAATAATTAATTATTGCAACCTACTTGAAAAACTTTTATACTGCACGGTGTCAATTCTCTAATTGCTTGTCCCCGCCTGTGGTTTACTCCCTTTCTCTCCCTTTCTTTTCCCCCCTAGTAGTATAGTCGGAATGAAACAAATACTATTTTGGTAAACCTAGATTTTTCACCCTCTTTACGGGACTATAGTCAGGGTCCAAAGCTAACTACGCGAGTTTTGCGAGCGTAGTTTGGCTTTGGTCCCTGACTACTAGTCTCGTGAAGAGGTGAAAAATCTAGGTGCACCCAAAATGGTATTTGTTTCATTCCGACTATACTACTACCTGTAAAGAAACAAAATCCGCTTTCTGATTTTTCTTTTACATGTAGCTTGGTAACCCTACATTGTATATTTCTATCTTGGTCTGGGGCCTAATTTCCCTCATTTTATGGCTTGACATCAATTACATGTTATACAAATTAGATTTTCTCACATAATAACAGTTAAAAATGCACTCTGTTATAGTTTGTGGTCTTGCAATCTGGTTCACATTTTGCTTCATTGTGGATCTGTACCATTACATGAGACCAGTTCTGGGACAAAACAGTGTTTTGCTCTCTGCAGAGCAAAGAAGGTTACTTGGCATACGTCCAACAGGTATGGCATCATGAGTAAGTCATTTGATATTTTGATGCGTATAGTAAGCTGTAACTCACCTTTTCAAGTAGTTTACATGTATATCGTCAATAATATTTTTTCACCCTTTAAAAACATCAGCCTGAAAATTCCATACTGATAACATAGCTCTCGAGAGATCTGTGCTGCATCTCATATTGTTGTTACTTGCATGCAACAATTTAAAACCAAGCAGCAACCAATTAACAATTGGTTCATCCATTAGCATGCACTATCGAGCTATGGTGCTTGGGGAACTTCAGAAACCACGAAACATTAGCGTAGGAGTTGCTTGAGGTGATAGCTGAGAGCACCTCTAGCTTCTTGACTGCTCTTCAAGCTTTCCAAGTGCGCCATAACTTGATTGTGCATAGCTAAATGCATGAACCAATATTTATTATTGTTTTATAACAATGCTGGTGGAAAATTACATCAAAACCTGTGCCAAATGTCGCATGACACAAGAAAAAGATTTTGTCAAAATAATTTGCTCATGCTATCAGCGTGCACGATTGGATTTTGTACACGGTTACATATACTTAATTTGTTTGCGTGGTTCTGTGCAATAGCTACTCTACAGCAGAGATGCTACATACGTGTAGAGAGATGTCATTAAAATAAAATTGAATACAAACAATTCACCATAGTTTTGTTTTTTGTGTCAAAATATTAATTTTTATTATCGACAGATTCAGGATTTAAGCTGGCCCCACTCCGCACTCCAACCACTAATGGGACTGCATCTCCCACTATCGTCACCTCATCATCATCTCCAGCAATGGTCATGACAACCACCATCACTGGCACACCTCCACGGCTCCATGGAACACCACCCAGGGTGAGTATTAGCCCTCAAATCCTTATCATCAACATCGAAATTCTCATTACTGATCTCTATAGTTTTTTTTACAGTATTAGTTGAAAGAATTGATTTAAAATCAAGGCAAGTTCCTTCTGGTGATTACTTCATTTAATTCTCATGACTTTTTCTTATGATTTGTACTTGATACTGTGAGGAGAAATTTGGTGCTGGTCACTATGGAGGCTTAAAGGTATAATTTGTTTTACTGCCAAGGGTGCTAAGTAAATAATTATTCATCACATGACCCTTCACTTTCCGGCTTCCATTTACAGCTATTAGAAAGGTTGTCAGTAAAAAGCACCAAAGTGCACACGACAAGACCGAAAGGTAGTTTGGGTATTCACTAGAATTTTGCATATTGGCCTAGAAGAAGTGAACAAATTTGCATTTTTGCACATGAAGAATTAGTTTTTCCTCTAAGGAGGCCTTTATCTGTAGCTTTACTTTTACTGCCGCATGTCTTTGAGTTAGAAAAATTCTTCTAAAATTCAGCATGGCTAAATGCACCTTGTTTCCACATGTCTGAAGAGAAAGAAAATGTGCAAATATGTGTTTGTCTTGCCGTTATATCTCATTAGTATTCAGCATGTACAGTAGCTCTATACTTCTACCCATACTACCTTTCGGTCTTGTCGTGTGCACTTGTGTGCTTTTTTCCAACAACCTTTCTCGAAATAGCTGTATGTACACTGTACATTTTCTGTACACTACATGTTCATGCAGCAGACTGACCAATTGTACTTTCAGTCAAACAGCAGTTCTCCTGCAAGAACACCGCTAACTGGTACACCATCATTTTATACTGACGCAGTTGCAAGCAGTCCTGATTCAAGGTACAATATTTTTTATTTTGTTGATTAGTTTATACCTGTACTTTCATAACACTCCAAGCAGTTGAACAAATTTTGTAGAATGCTCAGCTTAATCCTATACAATACTGAAATAATTTCTGGTAGCCTTGGACTTATACAACTCAGACAGTCATGCAGTCAGTTGGTCTGTGATTTGCTCAGTCAGTCAGTCAGTCAGTCCGTCCATCAGTCAGTCAGTCAGTCAGTCAGTCAGTCAGTCAGTCAGCAGTCAGTCAGTCAGTCAGTCAGACAGTTAATCAGTCAGACAGTTAGTCAATCAGTCAGTCAGTCTTTAAGTTGGTCTGTCAGTATGTCCATCCGTCTGTCTGTCAGTTAGTCATTCAATCAGTCAGTTGGTCTGTCTGTCTGTTTATCTGTCAGTCAGTCAGTCAGTCAGTCAATCAGACAGACAGTGAGTCAGTCAATCATCACTACAGTGTAGATCAGATTGGGTTCTCTATTAATAGCCAGTCATTTAATCCCTAAACGTGTGAAAAAAAAATCATGTGTGAAAGGATTGACAGCCTTTGTAGAAGATCTTGACTCAGTTTACCAGGGAATATGGCTAGAAGGATCAATATTAAAAGAATTACCTCTCTCTTTTTTCAAACATTTAGGTCAAGGCATTCATCTCCTGGCAGATCACCATGTAAGTACAGTTGAAATCTCTAATATTAACAGACAGCAAAGAGCCAGACACACTTATGTCCATATTAGTTCAGGTGTCTTTATTATGTACATGTACATTGTAGACCACATTGATATGAAATCATGCGTGACAAATTCACATTCAAAGCTGTCAGCTTTTGGATTTCCTTTCAGCTTTGACCCAAGTGCACATCGTGCTACTGTGGGCTCTTGTTGAATGTCTACTTCCATTTCAATCTGTGAAAAAGACTTATTTTTATGGCAGTGGGTTATCAACCCCCAGCCTATTACACCCAACCTGATGGACCAGACGATCACACCTCGTCTGGCCTCTACCCTTCGACCTGTTCAACATGGGAGTACTAGGACTACAGACTCCAGCAGACTATGGGTCACTGAGACACAAACCATCCCACCCACAATAAGGTGGTGACTCCGTGGGAAAAGTCATGTACACTGTACATATATGTTGCTACAAATTTTGAAAAATCATTTTGAAACGTGACCTTTTGGATCGGTTGAAGTGCACTTCTTTTCCCTGAGAGGTCTGCCTAAAAATGATTGATGGCAATGAAAACTGTAACCAATGACTTGAGCCGGGTTTGCATATTATTAAAAGGCACAGTAATTTTTTGTATAGTACAAGAGTTAACAATTACCGGTAATAATGTTTCTTCTTCAAGGCTTGTAAATTTGATTTCTGGATGCAGTATAATTTCTGCATAAAATTTCTGGAAATTAATAAGGAAAATGTTTGAAAAATAAGGTCTGCTGTTTACATCATGACATGTACATATTACTATGTAAATGTAAAACCCAGCTTATTGATTTTTTCTTTAGTTCCCTCCAGCGACTACATGACGGATCTCAACTCGCTTGATCAGTACATTAGAGAACAAGAACAAGAAGAACAAAGACTACAGAGAGGTTTGTATTTTTGCCAGAAGATGGATTCTCAAGAAAAGACAAGCTATGTATGTTTATTATGACAAAAGAGCAAAATGAATTAATTCATTGAAGTCAAGTTTTGCTGAATTTCTCACTAAGTATTCCTTTTTTCATTTGTTTCATTTTTCTGTGACCAGTTGCCTCACCGGATGCACTCTCCTCAAGCCGTGGACAACCTTATTGGTCAGGAGGCTACAGATATGATTTTACTCCACCGCTGAATGTGTACAGAATTGCACGAAGGTATAGTGAGACACTGTCTGACAGACAGACAGACAATTTTTTATACACAGAATTCCTTTCTTCCAGTGTCCTAAGCTCATTGAAGTATAAATTCTCCTAACTGATTACAATACTATCCTTTCAATGTTAGTTGTGAGAATTTGCTGGTAGATCAAGGTACTATCCTTGAGATGATGAATTTCTTTACTCTCCTCACCTGTCTGCTTGACATTCTATTGCTTATGTGAGGAGAAAACAAAAATTGATCAGCTCTTTTTCATTTTTGTAGGTCTCCTGATCTGAGTTCTTCACGAGATGATGATGATTCGGGCTACAACAGCACAAAAGCTGATGAAGTAATATTTATATTTTGTCATTTTAGAATTGAAAGTTGATTTTTATACTTACAGTAAAGTTCTTTTCCATAAAACTTTGCAAAGTAAAATAAATGTTTTGTCACAACATTTTGGTTTTGACAGTTTGCTTGAACAAGTTGCTACTGAAATTAACAAATGTTTGCAATAGCCTATGGAGATAAACTAATCATATCCTACATTCTACAGTGTGAATTTTAAAATACATTCAATGGGGGAACTACACACTGATTGTGCAACAGAAAAGAAAAAGAAAATGAAATTTGGCAATCATTTATAGGACTCAAAGATGTTACTTGTTTAAACAGCCAGTGATGAGTTCCTTTTTTATTCTGACAATGCTAAAAAATCCAGTTGATACTGTGCAAAATTCCCATGTCACTTTGTAAGCCAATGAAAATGTGAAACTTACCTTCATGAGCTGTGATTCCATGTAATAATACATGACATTTTTATTCTTTAGATTTGGACGAAATTTGCTGTAACGAGGGTAAACCTTGACCACTGGACAGAAAACTGTAGAAAGGTACTAGAGTGTAAAAAGTAAAGCTTTAACAAGTAAGCCCAGCTGGCTCATAGTTCTAGGCACTTGACATCTGCTTTCTGTAGCAAGAAACAGCATGGAGTATTGCTTCTCCCCTGGATGAGATGCTAGTCAATTACAAGTATCGAAAAAATTTTGATTTTGTTTAATGAGGGTTGCATTTAATAGTCTTGCAATGGACAAACCTGTGGCCCTTGGATTCCTGATCAGGTTTGAATTTAGAAGTGTTGGTTTTTGTGGATGGAGGAAAACCAGAGAATCTGGAGAAAAACCCTCAGAGCAAGGATGAGAACCGACAACAAACTCAACCCATGTAATACCAGGTCTTGGAATCGAACATGGGCTACGTCAATTGGTAGGAAGTGAGTTCTTTCACCAATGCACTATCCCAGCTCCCCAGCATTCTGTCAAGTTGCCCTAACAACTCGCAGGTACGCAACCTCTGGCTGGAGAGAGACACTGTGAGAGTAAAATGTCTTGCCCAAGAACACAACACAATGTCCCTGCCCAGGCCTCGAACCTGGACCATTTTGATCCAGAATCCAGCGCACTAACCATTAGGCCACCATGTCTCTCATTACAGTGTGCACTTAAGAAAAATGGAGATACCAACTTCTATTTTAAGTTCGTTTTCCTGAAATTTACAGCCAGATTAAACTGTATGACATATTTTTTTTCTAGTGGCTTTGTCAAACAATCTTGGCTCGACTTGTGGAGCAGATTGAAGCAGTGAATGAGACCCTCTGTAGAATTGGTTGTTCAGAACTTCAAGTAGGCAGTGAGTATTTGAAAGTTGCATTTTGTGCACATTTTATTACAGGGGGGCATCCAGGGGAGGGGGGACTTCCATAAGAAATGGATGTGGATGTGGATGTTGTTATCTCTCTTAGGGGTGCAAAGTAAGGGTTTTGGTCTGATATCTTTAGCCATGCCCAGATTGGTCTCCGTTAGGGATTTATATAAACGTTTTGGACGACCATGCCCACCCCCCTTATATTAGAGTTCCATCCCCCCCTCCCCCAGGAGTCATTAATTGCACTGATGGGCAGAATGGGAGTGGGGAGGATTGTGGCATGGGCTGTTTTCAAAACAGTCATGTATAAATGTAAATTTTTAGCACGGTGGCATTTTACGGTGTAACCCAAAATGCTCATTATTGTGCTTTTCTTATTCATTCAGCAATAAGTCTCAGTGCTGTGCGACAGGTAGCAGTCACTAAAGCCGACCAGGCTCCCACCTTGCGCTCCATCATTCCATACCTAGAAGCTTCTAATAACCAGGAATACCTTGTACAGCGCCTGTCAGGTTTGTTCATGATACGACACCACATTACACAACAGGGGCAGTTCTAGGGGGAGGGTGAAGGGGGTGTGCACCCCCCCCCCCCCCCATTCTGAGATGACTGGGCGACTTTCTAATACAACTGATATTCTGCAAAAAAGAAAAAAAAACTATTTGCACCCCCTACTAAGAAAAACCCTGGATGTGCACCTCTCCTAAGAAAAATCGTGGATTCACTCCGGCACAACATCTGTTAATCTTGTATCTGGCCTATGTTGCAGACCATAAATAAAAGTATCATTCTCAGTTGGGACCCGGCCATGTCGATCTCCAAGAATCGCTGAGCCTGCAGGATGTTTGTTAACCATTCTCCTTTAACATTATAATTAGACAGTAAGATTCAGAAAAACGTTTTTTTTTTCAACAAACAGTAAGAACAACATGAGAATTCTCCTTACGGCTAACCTAACATGTCAAAAGATTTTGCTTATGACACAGTTCAGAGAAGATGACAGTTGATCACCTTTTGAGGGTGTCCTGTTGTTGCTTTGTAGAGCTTGCCCAAGGTGGCTGTATGGGATTATACCGCTGGAACTCTGGCGGACAGTACAGAGGGAAGTTATGGGAACAAGATCTTTTAGCTGATTCACAGGTTTGTAGGAAATGATGCGTTGTGTTATGGACCGGAACAAGTATTCGTCTGAGAATTGGCTGAGTTCGCGGTTTTTGTAAGAAAGCAAGCGCGGCAAAATGTGTAACACTAAGGAGAAAGCGCGGGAAAACGTGTAACAGGAGGCAAGGCGGGAAACAGGTACTCGAAGGCAAGCCTAGAAAAACGTGTAACACGGAGGAGACATTCGCACGCAAATGTGCAACACTGCAGAGAAAGCGCGGGAAAACGTGTACCAGGAGCCAAGCGCGGGAAAACCTGTAACCGGAAGCAAGCACGGGGAAAACGTGTAGCAGGAAACAAGGGGAGAAAAACATGTTACCGGTTGCAAACGCGGGAAAAAAACTCTAAGCGAAGGCAAGCGCGGGAAACATGCAATGGGTTGCCAACACGAAAGTAAATTAACTGTTTTTGTTAATCTGTTCTTTTTCAACTTCAGCGGTAATTGCTACTGCTATGTTGAATGTGAAACATCTTGTTTCTTGTTCCCTTTGTTTTCCAGCTGCTGCTCCATATGTTCTGTACATACATGGATTCCCGTTTGCCCGCCGACCCAACATTCCCGGATGGAAGAACTTTTACTGGGCGTCACTTCCTCAAGACCCCGGATAAACCAGGTAAGCAGGCCTGCACTCCCTCCAGTAAGGGGAGGGGGGGGGGGGGGGGGGGGGGAGGGGCAAGGTTTTAAAAACGTAATCCAAAAGTCGTTTTTCTTGGATTTTTTTCAGCCGAACACTGCAATTTAACCCCCGATTACTCGACCAATTTTCGTTCCCTTTGGTGGTTTGGGAAATTGTATTGCATGTGGGCGACTCATAGAAATACCAAAGACAACGCTACTTTAAGCTGCTTTAAGTGCGTTCCAAGTTGATTTGCTCATTCAACTTTGTTTGTGTTGCAGATGCTTGTAAGAGTGACCTGTGCATTTACCAATCCCGTCTTCATCCGCCGCATTTCAAGGTAATCGTAAAAAAATCTCATAAAAAAACATAGTGCTACATCGGCAGAAAAGTTAAAGGCTAATAAGTAAATTGCAGGTTAAAGCTTGAAACGTCAGCTAGATATCTAAATGGTGGTTAAGAGATATACTAACTTGTAGTTTTACTTGTGTAATTTTTTTAGCTGTGGTATTGAAATTTCTTGTTTTGTTAGTCAACTGGGGAAAGCGCGGGAAAACGTGTAACTAGTAGAAAGCGCGCATAAACGTAACCACTGACAAGCGCGGGAAAACTCGTAACCAGTAGCAAGGGCGGAATACCGTGTAAGGGTCTATAACCACTGGCAAGCGCGGGAAATCGTGCTAAACTTCGAAAAGCGCGGGAAACCGTCAAACCGGTGGTAACAGCGTGAAAACTGTTGTTGGGTTGTTGTGTTATCATCAAGTTCAGCGGCATCGTACCGTTTAAAGCTGCGCTTTTTCTTCGGCATTTAAATTTCCCATTTTGTTCCAAACAAAGCGAAATTCTACCAAATTGCTGTTGGTAGTGATGAAGAAGTAAGATGAGAATTTATTTTGCATCAACTGTTGTGTCTTTTCCAGGTTATAATTAAAGATGAAGTCTATGACATGCCTAAGGTACCAAATTGTTAATCTTGTTTGCTAATTCTCTCTCTCAAATTTTGAGTACTGTGTGTTATTTCGCCGCAATGAAGATGTGTGTTTGATAATGTAATAGGGCTGCACGCACTCTTTATGAAGGTTCGTGCGAAATACCAAACATCCAAGAAGAGCGAACGTTATATTGACATAATTTTATTTGATAAAAATTACAAGTTGTGGACATTTTCTTTCTCTGTTTCAGGGACAAAACAACTTGTTTCACACAATAATTTTCTTCCTTCACCATGTGAAAACCAAGCAGTATGGAATGTTAGGGTATGTTGAGTATCTAGTGAATAGCATAGATTGTTAAGAGAACAGCTATCCAGTGGACAGCACCTGGTTTGTTCGGTGGATAACGTTATCCACCCTTTGAACAACCTACACTACTCCCTGGTCAATCAGGTCTCTGAGGATTGTGATCTACCAAGTCGGAGATACAAGTGCAATGCGACAAATCTTCGGTAAAGCGCTCGAAAGAGTTGAACCGATTTTTATTATCCAATCAAAACGCTGTACGGGGCACTCGCGAATATTCCGAGAATTGCACGTCAGCATGACGTCACGTTGCTAAGCAACTTCGGTGACGAACATCGCCAGCACAAAGATTTGGCACTTGTTTCTCAGACGTCAGCTGGGACTGATTTGACACTAGTGTAATAGCCCTTTGTATTTTTTTACAGGCGAGTCAACCTAGGAATGTCCGGTGTGAATATTCTCTGCATTCTGAACAAGAAATAAAACACCTCGCCACTTTCCTCCAAACTGCGAAAGGTGAAGAAAAGACCGTAATCCAATCGTGGCGTTCACGTTTATAACATGATCGCCGTGAACAGATGAGTTGTGGTATCCTTGTCCAGCGGCAGTTTTGGCTTCGTCACGTGGTTGCCCGACGCCTTAGGTAGCGCACGGAGTCTGGAAAGGGAGCTGGTGGTTTCATTTTAAATCTGGGTTTCTTTTGACCAAGATCAGCAAGATGTGTGTGAACATTTTTGTTTGTCTTTTAAACATTCACTGTATCAACTGACGATGACGGATTTCCTCGGGTGTTGAATCTGGGAAAAGAGAAGAATTGAAACGTTTTTCAAATGAACAGCAAATTAAGTGATGATGTGTTTAGCTAGGGTTAATTTGCCCTTGTGTATAAAGAACATTGTGCAAGCTTCTTAGAACATTATTTCATCCAGAATGGACGAATCTCTTAATTCAAAACAGCTATTTTTCTAAGATTTTATTTCAAGACTAACTACATCAGTTTTTAACTTGCATTGTAGACTGTAACGTTTTCTTTGTTTCTGTTCTTTGTTCTTTCCTTTGTTCTAAAAACGGTCAAGAGATAAAGTGTGTTTTTTTTGCGACTCTCCGAAGTTCGGTCTCTCTGTCCGAGCCATCTCTGTTACAGCTTCGTCGTTTGAGTAACGATGCTCGTGGATACTCGTGAGTGCTCGTGTTCGTTTCTGATTGGTTAACAGAATCGTAAAGTCATCGTGTGCGGGTTTCTACGGAGATTTGCCAAACAACACTTGGATGTTCACTTGACTGTTTTTAGCAAATTTCAGTAAGATAGTAACGAAAGTTTTATTTAAGAGACAAGCTTTTCTGTAACACTTTTTTTAGTAAAATTCTTTAAACAAAAATCCCTTGTTTGGTTGAAGCTCGAAGTTTTTTTTCTGATGGTAATTTCTTTAAATTAAAGTTAACTTAATTAAATATCCTTGCCCGTAATTTAAGCAATTTTAGACGCGAATTTTTGTCACTTAAAGTGAAATTGGATCCGTGACGAGCTGGCAATTCTCGCGACCAGTCACGAAACATATTTGTGTAATCGTGCATGATCTTGTCTCCTTCGCAGCCGCTTTTTGGGACGTCACGCAACGCTCCCCGTAAAAGCGGCTGCGAAGGAGACTATGCATGATCTTGCATTGTGGTTACAAAATCACAGGTCACCGAAAACAGAAAATAGTGTGCACTTTTAGAGGAGTTGTTTATGGTACATCAGAGCTCTTTGGCGCTGGGTGATCCCTTTTTAAGCAAGAGAAAAATAAAACCTCGTTGTTCGCATTCTCGCGGTAAACAAAAACCCTCTTTACCGCAATCCTCTTTAGGAATTTGGCGGGCTGTACATTTTATACAAGACAGCGACCGGAAGTATTTAGTTTTCACAGACGAAACATGGCGGCCACTATGATCAGAAAGAAGTTGTTCATTCGCTTTGTCGGTGTTCTGGCTGTTGTGTTTTTTGCATTACTGTGTACATGGTCTTTAAAATACAAGTGGGTACATGCAAGCGACGAAACAGCGTTGAAAACCTTTGCCACGCAAAGGTCATCGCAAGACAGTCGTTCAGTCGCGACTTTCCCCGCTGAAAAGCCGGCAGTCTTCCCGCAAAAGGCTATACGAGGGAATGTTCGCACGAAACCAAAGTCGTCACTTTTAGAAATGTTAGAAAACACGAAACAGTCAAGATCTTCCCTGGTCCAAGCTGCTTGGCCGACGGACATTAAAACATCAATGCGAAGACTCATCATTGTAGGAGAGGCTCGTACGGGATCTTCATTTCTTGGAGACTCTTTCAATCAACATCCAGATGTCTTTTACTTGTTCGAGCCACTGCATGGCGTTGCACCTCCGAAGCTTGCCAATGATCCAAGACCGATGAAATTCCTCGAGGGAATTTTACGCTGCAAATTCGAATTTCCTCAATATGTTCAAGAAATTGAGAAATTCCGAAGATTTTCCAGCAGAGCGCTTTCATCTCCGCCAATGTGCCCCGAGAACCTGGAAAAAAAACTGACTCTAAAACAAAAGATATTGAAATGCGCTCACTTAAACCCGTACAATATGGAATCCGCTTGCACCAACTACAGTAAAACAGTCGTGAAAATACTCACTGCTAGAATCCCGAACTTTCGGGTTGACTCGATCTTCCCACTTTGTAATTCGTGCGATTGCGGGATTATTTATCTAGTTCGGGATCCCCGCTCACTGATCTTTTCTCATATGAAGGTTGGTTTTGCTTGGAGGTCACGAAAAACGAACACAGCTTCGCCACAACCAGTCATCAGACAGTACAGCAAACAGATTTGCCAGCAACTCGAGGAGAATGTGAGGATATTTGAGAACCGGACGAGCTGGATAAAGTACCGGTCTTTCCTTCTTCGATACGAGGACCTAGCGAGAAATCCCCTCGAAATTCTGCGGAAAGTTTATAAATTCGTTGGACTTGATATGCAAAAGAGTTCTCTCGATTGGATTAAAGCTCACACCGGCGAAGGCAAAACCAGCGAAAAGGAAGAACGGAACCACTTCTCGACTAAAAGGAACTCTAAAGTTGTTGTCGATAGATGGCGTTTTGACATGGACCCGTGTGTTGTAAATATTGTAGAGGAAAGTTGTCATTCTGTCATGACACTGCTCGGTTATAAACCAGTGAATAAGTCAGATAAAACACTGTATGACCTCGACGTATCACTTTCAGACGATTAGCAGTCTACAAAAGGTGTCACATCACAGTCAGTGCATTTTGAAAACATTGTCCAATTTTTTCAAGTTTGGCATTCTACCTTCCTTGAATCTTGCCCACATTTTTCTTTTCCTTTCCTGTCTTTTTTTGGGGCTGTTTTCATACTTAAAAGGTAATACTATTATTGGGACCTTCAATGGAAAAGTAATTTTGTATTGTATTGTATTATTATTGACTGGACTGGAGTGGAGTGGACTAGACTGGATTTGTAAACAGGTAAAACACAAAAACACGGAGCAAAGCATGGATTTGTAAAAGAAGGCTCATTTTAATTTTACAGCTTTTTGTAATGACATTGAAACTCAGCTACGTTTAAAAAAAATCCCCAATGGGATTTGAAATATTCTAGTCATGAAGACACATTACAGAACAGTGGCGGATCCAGGGGAACCTCCCTTTATTTTTTCGGAAATAGCGCATTTTCTCTGCACTTCCGGCATTATATTATCTTCGCAGATTCATCGTCAAGCCTTCAAAAGCCCCCCCCAGCTGAGGGCTTGAATGCGCGACTACAATACTCGGCAACTCATGAAAGGCAACTAGCCAATCAAAATGTTAATTGAGAAAAATGGATGGCGACTTTTTCTCGTGAACGAATCAATTACATTGACGAAAACAAACAATAGTTCCACAACAAAATTTGAACTAATTGATTTAACCAATTATTAATACCGTAAAATTCCGGTTAGAACTCCCCCCCCCCCCCCCCCCCCCGCTTATAAACCCTCCCGGTTATAGGCCCGTCTACCTGGAAACAAAGAACTACATCCGGTTATAAGCCCCTCCGGATATAAGCCCCCCTCTGTTGGATGACAGTACTGGACAGGGCTAAATGTTGCGAACGCAAGAAAAGTTATTGAAGTTACTGTTCGCCGATTGGGCAAAATAATACAAAGGATTTTTTGCTCAATCAGGAGCCAGCATTCGCAGAGTCGCTTGGAAATGGTCTGGAGAGACTCGTTTCCCAGGGGCTCTTATACTTTTATAGAAAACTTTCGCCGCTACGATTTCTGCCCGGTTTACTTCGTTTTGCCCCGACTAACTGCCCCTGGGTCTTCGAGGATGGGAAAATATATGACTGAATTGCGTTAATTGTAATGATATGGTATGAAAAACAGAGAAAACTCAAGGTAATTTCTTTGTTGTTATTTGTACTTGACACAAATTATCTTAACAGTATATGAACAGAACAAATCATGTAAGGACGAAAAATATTTTCGACCGCTTTTTGAGAACTCTGATAACGTGTGCATTTCTTTCGAAAAAGGTGAACAACATTTGCAGAATAAATGTTATTTCTGCTTCTACTTGTGCAGCACGCATAACAAAAGGTAACATTAAGTAATTTCCGGGCATGTGTTTACATTTTCCTCAGCTTCAAAACACTGAATCCATATGCCATAACGTAATAATGTACATGCTCCTTTTGAGGTTATCTACGCTGTTCTGTTTAAACTACGAAATTTATGTTCTGTAAAAGTTGTTTGCTGTGGACAGTCTCAAACATTTATCAATGGGAAAGATTTTTTACCAGGCATATCTTTTCGAATACGTTTTAACGAAACTGCTTCGCTAAAGGGCATTAAAATTCGATGTTATATATTGTTTATACAACTACTTACATCGTTAATCAAAATCTCGATAAAATTGTTTCATATGTCGGATGATAAATAAAAACCGTGAATATCAATAGTTTAATATTTTCTTATGTAAATACACTTCATAAAATCAAATACGATTCTTTCACGTTTGACATGACATGAACTGGGCCGACTTTTGAGAAACGTTGTTTGTGTGGTACTCAGAATGGGAATTGTAATGTCTGCCATATATATTTGTATGCATAACATATTGTCAGTAATTATCCACACATTATATCGCTTGTTTTCAACAACAAGAGAAAACGCTCGACCTCTCTTAGAAAAGAAAAAGCACCGCGTTAGTTCCCGATGCAAAACACGAAATCAAAAAAACGATTTTTCGTGCTCATGATTAGCGCATTTTAAGCAAGATGTTAACACTGAAAGTTCAAATGGTACAAATCTTAATCTTGATAATACAACGGGATTTATTTTTTATTGAAATCATCTCTCGTGATGTCCTTCCATGCTGTCCTTTCGTGAGGTATTGTTGCTAAGGGTTACAAACACGGTTCGGCGTTCCGTGATATTTCGTGGCTAATGTTTCGTGTTTCGTGATTTTTGGAGGTTGTTGTGGTCAATAAAAGGGCACCACAACCTCGCTCAACTCATAGGAAACATTCACAGCTCCAGTGAGGAACAAGAATATCCAAGGGATATACGAAGCTAGGTAAGTTGGGTTTCAGGTTGTCAAATTTTCATCAACATCCCATGCAATAGTAACGTTTTCATTACAATTATTCTTCAACGCTTTCGACTGATTTTCAGATACAATTTAGATGGTCGCGAAAGCGCTTTTGCTTTGAATACCTTCATTTTTGCGATTTTAAATATTTCGTTCTCGTTCAGATTTTACTTTAAACAGTAAATTTTCCAACATCGACTCTTAATCACATATCTCAAGAATTTAACAAAATGATACTGCGATTCGGGGCGTTTTCTATACATGCCTTAAGGACAGAAATGGGCTGGTAAAATAGTATTTTCGTAAAGTTTTAGCGTAAAATTTCGATATTCAATAATTTTAATGCTTGCTTTGAATTCGTAGGACCTACGCACCATATAAGGACAACTTGAGCAAATTATGGATCACCCAATTGCAAGTGACATCTATCGCCGCACAGAACCAGGAATTACTGAGGAGTCAGTTGATAAACAAACCAGGGAGACGATTAAATCTGTTGCCAATACGCTGGCGAGCATCGGCGACAAACTGAACCGGCAGTCATACGAAGAATTACCTGACAGCCGAGCCAATGTTGCAAATGCCAGGTCATGCGCACCGCTGGAAGGTTGCTTGGACATTTTGCTTTTGGCGATGAAGTCTTATAATTAAGCCTGAAAATTTAAACAAACCAAACAGGAATTGGATACCGGAGAGGCACGGAGGAACGTTTTAAAAAGCGGAGTTTAATGAACAGACAAATCAAAGCCTGTTATGTTTATGTAAAGTTTGAGCAGAGCAAGTTTTAGCGATAAAAACCCACAATAAAATCTTGAATTCGATTACAAAGAATGTATTTCAGTTTTCGGAAATGTTTTGATAAAAAAGAAGATCGATCCTCAATGTAATTGCTGTATTTGCTTATGGCTGAATAAATATTGTTATTTTTTTAGTTTGAAGACGGCTGCCATTAACATTGATTCTTTCCTAAATCGTTAGAAGAATATTTAATACAATATAAAACAAACGCCAAAAAATCAAGTTAACTCAGTTTCGGCAAGAATGATCATTTTTATGTTAACGAAAGATATAAAGAAGAGAAATGAACGTACCGGGCCAATAACTTGTGGTATACACAGGTGCTTTGATAAAGCAGACCGCTTATTTACTCGCCGGTAAATAATAAGTTAGACCCTCATCTTGACCAGAGCAATAAATTTATGAAACAAACTTGCCGTGAAAATTTGTACCCTGATAAATACGATTAAACCAGACGATTTTACCTCTGTGAAAAATTCTAACAAAAACAGAATTAATTTGCATTTTATCTCCTAGCAGCTGAAAACGATTTCTTTTGAAAAGGTGATAAGTGCTAAATATCACAAAGGGATGCAGAAAGGGAAACAGGCCAATGAGAAAACGCTGCTTTTCAACTCCCCTCATAATTTCTTCTAAAAAATAATATCAAGCATGTCTATATTTTTCATTTTCGTCAGTTAAACAAAAAGTCTCGTTTGCTCGGCTGCTTACCCAAAGATTATAGAGTAAATTTGTAATTAGAATAAATGATATACTTTTTAACTTTTCGAAATTTGGCATGTGCAATGTAGGAAGACCAGAATAAAAGGAAAATATTTTTCAGCGTTTCTGATTTGTAAACATCTTTGAAAATATACGGAAATGGGAAATAAAGAACGATTGACTCTTAAGTTACTATTTTATCCAGCCTTTTTCGTTCAATCGCTGTAATGATAACAGGGATTGCCTCACGAATTAGATATTTTCTGATCTCATGTTCTGAAATGATACATCTCTGTTTTTTTTAAATTTAGAGATACAAGAAAAAATGTTTTAACTTGTTCTTAGCTTCAAATTTCAAAAGCCAGATCGAGTCTGTCAGATCTTTTTATTTCACTGATCAGCCTGGAAAGACAATACCGTATTTTTCGGAGTGTTAAATACGGCAAATAATCAATTCAATTTGGTGTGATAGGACATTCTTTAAAATAATTTCTTATCCCGAAAGTAGCACGGAACATTTAAAAACGCTGATATTTGAAAAGCCAAAAATTTATAGCTCACGAGCACTAAACCCTTTAACTTTAAAAAGTGAATAACTTTGAAATCCTAAATATCGATTAATTTTCATTCAAAAGTAAATGCATTTAGGAAATAGAAATCAGAAGAATATATTTTTTCTTTTAATGTCACCAAACAATACAAACGAGATTAATTACAATAAATATTACCATGACGAGCAGAGCAATTTCACTAAATCGCTAAGAACACGAAAACGTCCAGAATTTTTAGCCTTATATTTATCTTGTAGACACAAGTATAAAACTCAAGCATTCATTTTGATTCAAAACGTTTTGATAAAACATTTACCTCTATCAGTGTTTTTATCTTTCGTGGGATGTATATTGCATATCTTTTTTATTTTATTATTTTTTTTGGAAAACATTACGCTAATTGTGACTATTTTGACAGGAAATTAAAAATTGCCGCTCTCTTCTAGTAATATAGGAAAGGAAAAACAAATCTACCTCCAAAACTAAGAAAGTACTTGAACTTCAAAAAATCAGGTTCAGGAAATGTAGCTTATATCGCGTATATTATTTGCAACGAAACAATTGAAAAATATCGTGTTTAGATAAAAATTGACAAGAGTACTTAGAATTTAAGTAACTCGTAATCCTGAATTCACTATCACTAATCACTTCTTCTAAATAAAATGCAAATGTTTGTCGGTAAATTTTTAACCGACCATATTTAACGATTTTAATGCTTTTAAATTTAGTGTTCGCACTTCTAATCCTTGTTTCTTTTATAATAAAAAGTGAGTTTTACCGGCAAGTTAAATAACTGATATTTCAAAAATCGTGTTAGCCTACCACAAAAAACCGTCAGTTTTTCGCATATCACGATCGCCAATAAAAAATTTAGTGATACGACGATTACGACGAGTGATACGCCTGTCCGCCCTCGTTTACAAGTATTATTTTGTTGGTCCTTCAGCACGTCAGATTCTAAGCAATCACAACAAAGAACGAACAAGAACACAGACTAAAATTTTGTGCAGAAATTCTTTTAGTATCATACTAAAACAAGATCGACATGTATGAACATTACAGTTGGTAAATTGATCAAATTTGAACTTACGGGTACGTGACCTAACTTGCTTTCTCTCTCGTGTCGATTAGTGCAGTACTCGTCCGCTCTTTAGGTATTATTAGCATTGTTTTGTAAAATCTCGTGAGGTTTCTTTCGCGTTCTGTATTTTCTAACCAAACTGTTTGTAACCAATATAATTCAACTCAGCATAGACTGGGCATACTTCTTTGGGGTACTGCGCGACTACCTGGCTAGAAAAATAAATTGAAAAACTAAAAACTAAGACGAAAGGAAAGGGGTGGAGGTTTGGCCACTCCCAATAAATAAAAAGTATTCCAGGGGTAAACATAGCAAATAATAATAATTATCGAGTCTTGGAAGACTTGCTAGAGGATATTAAGGCAACGATAACTCTGCTATTGTAAAATAATTAAAATTCTCACCATTTCAGACAAATCGCAGGAAAATTTATTTGCACCATATAATACGTTGGATTTGGCTTTTCTGAAACTTCTTGCATTCATAGTACTCCTTGACGGAAAATTACAGCAATTGATTTCTTTCGTATTTGCAGTCGATCGCTCCTCTATGAATCTTATGTAAACATCGCTAATTAACAAGAACATAATTTGATTTGTTTCCATGCAGGAACCTAGATCATAGTCTTTCGATGCAAAGCTCGTTGCAGAGATTTGTAAAAGACAATTTGAATCTATGCGCAGTCTATTTTGTTCTTGAACTGGAAGAAAAAGATTAAAGCAGGTGTAAGTTGTTAAACATGCCAGTTTGATTTGAACATCAGTAAATAAACGGTCTGTAACAATATAGTAACTAAGAAAATATTTTTCTTTCAGGTTTTTGTAGACATGAACTGGACCATGCGTATAACATTATTGGCAATTGTCTGCTCCTGGGAATGGGAATCATAATTATATTTGTCAGATATATTTACATACATAACATATCGTGAGTAATAACCAATATTTATATCGCTTGTTTTTAAGACAGAAGCTTCACGCCCTCACATAACTTCAAAACAATGCGGCGTTTTCCTAAACACGAAATCATAAAAACGATCTTTCATGTTAACTATAGCCCATTTTAAGCAAGATTTTAACATGTACAGAAAGTTGAAATGGTACAAATCTTAAAGTATAATGTGAATGTATTTTTGTTTTAAATCATCTCTCGTGATGTTGTCTCGCGCGTGCTGTCCTTTCGTGAGGTATTGTTGCTAAGGGCTACAAGTATCCGTGATATTTCGTGCTATTTGTTCGGTGTTTCGTGATTTTTGGAGGTTGTCAGTGTGACCAATAAAAGGGCGCCACAGCCTCGCTCAGCTCATAACAACCATTCACAGCTCCAGCGAGGAACAAGAATTGAAGTTAAAAGTTAAAGTTGAAGATCTATCAGTAAGGTAAGGAAGAGTGCAAGTAAACTATAGCAGTTTAAATCAATCCCAAAAGCATCAGGGTAAGTTACATTCCGTATGTCGATATTCTGACCTGAGCATCGAATCTCGTTTTTGCAAAAGCAGCTACCACAAGTTCCTATTTTGAATGTTTTCTAACGATCTTCGAGCGGAAGGTTTTGACAATCAAAACGTTTTTTGTTTTAAACGCGATCTTGCTTCTTTGAAAGCTCAGTTGATTCACGATCTCTCGTTTCTTGCATAGATTTTGCTTTGGGCAATAAGTTTTCCAATACCGACTCTTTACCACATATCCCGATCAAGAATTTACCAAAGTGATACTGGGATTGGGCGATACATGGTGGGCTAACATGGTGGGCTAGATATGCCTTAAGGGCCAAAGCCGACATTTTAATCATTCTTGGCTAGTAAAAGCCGGTTATAACATTTGGCGAGATGTTTCAATATGTTAATCATTTCAATGCTTGCTTTCACAGGATCTATATACCATAAGGAAAAGTTTGTGATAATTTGAAGAAATTATGGATCAACCAAGTGACATCTCCGATCGCACTGAACCAGGAATTGCTGTGCAGTCGGTGAATAAACAAACCATGGAGGTGATCGAGTCTGTGGCCAATAAGTTGGCGATGATCGGCGACGAGTTGAGCCAGTCATACGAAGAATTACCTAACAGCGGAGCCAATCTTGCAAAAGCCAGGTCATGCGCAACCTTGGAAGGTTGCTTGGACATTTTGCTGTTGGTGTTGAAGGCGTAAAGATAAAGCAAATTGAAATACACAGACGAACGTCGTGAAAGCAAAGATCTCATTGATGAAGATCTAAAATGAGAGTTCAAGGAACGCTGCGTTTTGTAAAGAAACGAAAGCCTATTATGTTGCAGAATGAATTGAATAGAATGAGTTACATCGATAAAATCACGAGTGACATGGAAAAATAGCAAATCATTCGAAAAAAGAAAGCAATATATTTTTCGGAAAACATTTTGATAAAAAATTGGCTAAGCTGTATTCGTGCAGTGTATTTATACTTGCTAAAGCTAGAGATACACTATGAATTTTCAGTTTTTTTAAAACGCTGCAATTTTAAATTTCTACTTTGATAAATTGCTTGAAGAATGATAAATATACACAAACATTTGTCAAAATGATCAGATTTGTATTCAGGAAATAAAGAAAGAAAAGTAAACGTACCAGTCCAGTAACGTGTGGTATATACTGGTTCTTTGATGAAGCAGACCGCTCATTTACTCGCCAGGTTAATATGTTAAATTCACAGCAGTTGATCAGATCAATATACTCATGATATAAGAGACAAACATGCCGATAAATTTTGTACTCTGATAATTGTGATCAAACCAGACGATGTTAAAGATTCGTAACTAAAAAGCAAAAATAATTTGCAAGTCTCCCTGCAGCTGAAAATTGACGTTTTCTTTTGAAAAGGTGAGAAAATATCACAAAGTTGTACAAAAAGGAAAGCGAGCCAATGAGAAAACTTCTCCAATAATTACTTCTCACAAAGAATATCAAGCTCGAATATTTTTTATTGTAGTCAGCTAAGAGAACAAATTTCATTGGCTGGCTCGCTAACCCAAAGAATATCCGCGTGAATTTGTAATTAGAAAAAATAATATCCGTTTATTTCCTTCAGAGTTTTAACAGCTTCTAAAGAAAAAAGCGGCAGTTATCAGTTATTCATCCGAGAGAAAGACCAGTGAAAAAGATTTATTTTGCGCTTCTTCTTGTTTGTAAACATTTTGAAAAATTACGGAAATGAGAAAAAATCAGACTATTGCTAGAGTTACTGTGTTGTTCGGCCTTTTTCGCATAATCGTTTGATCTTAATTAACAGGGATTGCCTCACGAATATGATATTTTCTGATCTTTAAGTTCTGAAACTGCAGGTCTTTATGATTTTAAATATACAAGGAACTTTTTTTTTTGTTTGAATTTGAGATACACGAAAAAATGTTTTTATTTGTTTGTAACCTCAGTCGAGTCTGCCCATCTTTCGATATCACTGATCAGCTTTGAAAAGACAATACCGTCTTTTGAGGAGTGTTAAATACGGCAAATAATCTATTCCACCTGGTGTTAAAAACATTCTTTATATTATCCCAAACGTAGCACGGAACAATTTCAAACGGTGATATTTGAAAAATCCATTCCGCTTATACCCCACGAACACTAATCGCTTTCGACTTAAAAAAGTGAAAAGCTTTATAATTCTAAAAGTTAATACTTATCAGTTTTCATTTATAGGCAAATGCATCAAAGCTTAAGAATATTTTTGTCTTTTAATGTAACCGACTGACAAAGCCAACAAGATGAATGAGAACAAATATCAGCTTAGCAAGACGTTCGTTCGATTCGTTGAATTGCTTACCATAGAAAAACTTTTTATCTAACAGAGATAAATCAAATTTACAAGTAAACGATTCGAAACGTTTTCATGACCGATTATGAAGTGGCTTTGGCAGTGATTTATCCGTTTGTAGGAAATTGCTTGTTTTCTTGCATAACAGTGTGATTTTGGTCTTAAACCCTTTTACTGCATGCATGGGAATTGGAATAAATGTCTGTCGCTCGTCAAAGGTAAAACAAATTTCTGTGAAAACATAGAAAGGAGGAAACGCGCGAAAATACAGCTTATGTCGCGTAGTTTAGTGACTTAGAAAAAGTGAAATAAAGAAAGAATCGTTCTCAAGTCGAATACTCAGAAAAAAGATTTCCTTTGAATGTCGATCACTTCTACTTTATCTACGAAGAAGCAATTGAAAACAATTAGAACTCAAGTAACTAGTATCCCAAATCCACTATTACTAGTCACTTCTTCCAAATAAAATGAATTTTTAAATTTTTAAAAATGTCTTTCTTTATGAATGTTTTCCTTTTATGATAAAACGTGAGCTTTATTGACTAGCTCAATATATATACCCCGTCCTCATTTTCATCGGGTCTTTTGAAATGTCAGTTTCTAAAACAGTTACAGCAATGCACAAAAGCAAAATAGCATTTGGTGCGGAAATTCTTCTTCTTTGATTTGTCAATGAATTTTTGAATTTTTGAATTTTCTTTATCCAAAAGTTTCCCTCTCGTGATGTTGGTTGGTGCATTCTTCTCGTGATGTATTGTTGAAAGTGTTATGTGATATCTCGTGAGGTTTTGTTTCGTGTTTTCTCCTGAGATCTGTTACCTCTGATATAATCGATTACATGGCATCTTACCATCTAAACTCAGCAAGCACTGGACTTACTCCACACGGGCAGATCCAGATAAATTAGAGCAGAAAGCAAGGGCATATTGAGACAAGGGCGCAGCCCAGCTAGCACCGAAGGCGCGACCACCTTAATAAAACGTCGTCTAAGATGTTGCCAAGTCAGTCCCTCCCCCCCCCCCCCCTCTAAATTCGAATGTAACCTGGAAGAGAGGAGGGAAGAAGTAAGAAATTGAACAAATAACAAGTACTGAAGTCTCTTTAAAGAATATTTTGCCTGTTCACTTTGCCAAAAAAGGCCGCCTCATCATAACCAACGGTAATAAAAAAAACAAAAGTCATAACACCGCTGACAAAAACAAACATTGATTGCTTTGCTTGTTTTTCGGTCGTGCCTTCTCGGTCCCAAACAACACAGTAACTAAAAAAATAATTCTGTCCTTTTTTCTCTTTTCTAAGTATAAAGGAACAGGTCCACCTTGTAACGTTCTTTGTGTAATAATCACTGAATGGCAATCAGAATATTTCTCAGTAACATTTGGAACATTTACAGTAATATATCGTGAGTAATAACCAGTACTAACTTCGCTTGTTTTTGGACAGAGAAGCTGCCCGCTTTCCACGCGAGTACCTAGATTATGGTCTTTTGGTGGCCAAGCTATTTGAATATAATTTTTTGAAGCCATCTATGAATACTTTTACAGAGATTTGTAAAAGACAGTTTGAATCTATGCACAGACTATTTTGTTCTTGAACCGGAAGAAAAAGATTTAAAGCAGGTGAAAGTTGTTAAACATGCCAGTAAGATTTGAACATCAGTAAATAAACGGTCTATAACTAACTATGTAGCAACTAAGAGAATATTTTTCTGTCAAGTTTTTGTAGACATGAGCTGGACCATGCGGATAACATTATTGGCAATTGTCTGCTTCTGGGAATGGGAATCATAATTATATTTGTCAGATATATTTGCATACATAACATATCGTGAGTAATAAGCAATATTTATGTCGCTTGTTTTTAAGAGAGAAGCTTCACGCCCTCACATAACTTCAAAACAACGCGCCGTTTTCCTAAACACGAAATCATAAAAAAACGATCTTTCATGTTAACTATAGCCCATCTTAAGCAAGATTTTAACATGCACAGAAATTTGAAATGGTACAAATCTTAAAGTATAATGTGAATGTATTTTTGTTTTAAATCATCTCTCGTGATGTTGTCTCGCGCGTGTTGTCCTTTCGTGAGGTATTGTTGCTAAGGGTTAAAAGTATGCGTGATATTTCGTGATATTTGTTCCGTGTTTCGTGATTTTTGCAGGTTGTTGAGACCAATAAAAGGGCGCCACAACCTCGCTGAACTCAAAACAGTTATAACCAGCTCCAGTAAGGAAGAGTACAAGTAAACTATAGCAGTTGAAATCACTCTCACAAGTATCTCGGTAAGTTACATTACGTATGTCGATATTCTGACCTGAGCATCGAATCTCGTTTTTGCAAAAGCAGCTACCACAAGTTCCTATTTTGAACGTTTTCTAACAATTTTCGAGGGGAAGGTTTTGACAATCAACACGTTTTTTGTTTTAAACGCGACCTTTGTGCTGTGAAAGCTCAGTTGATTCACGATCTCTCGTTTCTTGCATAAATTTTGCTTTGGGCAATACGTTTTCCAATACCGAATCTTTACCACACATCCCGATCAAGAATTTGCTAAAGAGAAACTGGGATTGGGCGATGTATTATACCTAACATGGTGGGTTAGATATGCCTTAAGGGCTGAAACCGACATTTTAATCATTCTTGCCCAGCAAAAACCGGTTATAACATTTGGTGAGACATTTCAATATGTAATCATTTCAATGCTTGCTTTCGCAGGATCCACATACCGCAAGGAAAAGTTTGTGATAATTTGATGAAATTGTGGATCAACCAAGTGACATCTCCGATCGCACTGAACCAGGAATTGCTGTGGAGTCAGTGAATAAACAAACCATGGAGGCGATCGAGTCTGTCGCCAACAAGTTGGCGATGATCGGCGACGAGTTGAGCCAGTCATACGAAGAAATATTTAACAGCGGAGCCAATCTTGCAAAAGCCAGGCCATGCGCAACTTTGGAAGGTTGCTTGGACATTTTGCTTTTAGTGTTGAAGGCTTAAAGATAAAGCAAATTGAAATACACAGACGAACGTCGTGAAAGCAAAGATCTCATGGATGAAGATCTAAAATGAGAGTTCAAGGAACGCTGCGTTTTGTAAAGAAACGAAAGCCTATTCTGTTGCGGAATGAATTGAATAGAATGAGTTACATCGATAAAATGACGAGTGACATGGAAAAATAGCATTCGATTAAAGAAATCAATGTACTTTTCGGAGAACATTTTGATAAAAAATTAGCTAAGCGTTATTCATGCAGTGTAATTATACTTGCGTAAGCTAGAGATACACCATAATTTTCAATTTTTTTAAACGCTGCAATTTAAAATTTCTACTTTGGTAAATTGTTTGAAGAATGATAAATATACACAAACATTTGTCAAAACGATCAGATTTGTATTCAGGAAATAAAGAAAGAAAAATAAACGTACCAGTCCAATAACGTGTGGTATATACTGGTTCTTTGATGAAGCAGACGGCTTATTTACTCGCCAGGTTAATATGTTGATCAGATCAATATACTCATGATATAAGAAACAAACATGCCAATAAATTTTGTACTCTGATAATTGTGATCAAACCAGACGATTTTACCTCTATGTTAAAGCTTCGTAACTAAAAAGCAGAAATAATTTGCATTAAGTCTCCCTGCAGCTGAAAATTAACGTTTTCTTTTGAAAAGGTGAGAAAATATCACAAAGCGGTACAAAAAGGAAAGCGAGCCAATGGGAAAACTTCTCTCATAATTACTTCTCACAAAGAATATCAAGCTCGAATATTTGTTATTGTAGTCAGTTAAGAGGACAATTTTGATTGGCTGGCTCGCTAACCCAAGAATATCCGCGTGAATTTGTAATTAGAAGAAATAATATTCGTTTATTTCCTTCAGAGTTTTAACAGCTTCTAAAGAAAAGAAGCAGCAGTGTCAGTTATTCATCCGAGAGAAAGACCAGTGAAAAAGATTTATTTTGCGCTTCTTCTTGTTTGTAAACATTTTGAAAAATTACGGAAATGAGAAAAAATCAGACTATTGCTAAAGTTACTGTGTTGTTCGGCCTTTTTCGCATAATCGTTTGATCTTAATTAACAGGGATTGCCTCACGAATAAGATATTTTCTGGTCTTTAAGTTCTGAAACTACAGGTCTGTATAATTTGGAATATACAAGGAACTGTTTTTGGCTTTGAGTTACCAGAAAAAATGTTTTTATTTGTTCGTAACTCCAGTCGAGTCTGTCCGATCTTTCTATACCACTGATCAGTCTTGAAAAGACAATACCGAATTTTGCGGAGTGTTAAAAAAGGCAAATAATCTATTCCACCTGGTCTAATAGGTGCTAAAAACATTCTTTATATTATTCCAAACGTAGCACGGAACATTTTCAAACGGTGATATTTGAAAAATCCATTCCGCTTATACCTCACGAACACTAATCGCTTTCGACTTCAAAAAGTGAATAGCTTTACAATTCTAAAAGGTATCAAAAAGGTAGTGTTTATCAGTTTTCATTCATAGGCAAATGCATCAAAGCTTAAGAATATTTTTGTCTTTTAATGTAACCGACTGACAAAGCCAACAAGATGAATGAGAACAAATATCAGCTTAGTAAGACGTTCGTTCGATTCGTCGAATTGCTAACCACAGGAAAAGTAATAGCGATTTTAAAACTTTTTACCTAGCAGAGATAACTCAAATATATAAGTAATCGATTCAAAACGTTTTGATGACCGTCGGCTTTGGCAACGACTTATCTTTGTAGGAAATTGCTTGTTTTCTATTGTATAGCAGTGTGATTTTGATCTTAAACTCTTTTCCTGCATGCATGGGAATTGGAATAAATGTCTGTCCCTCGTCAAAGGTAAAACAAATTTTTGTGAAAACATAGAAAGGAGGAAACGCGCAAAAATACAGCTTATGTCGCGTAGTTTAATGATAAGTGAAATGGTGACTTGGAAAAAGTGAAAGAAAGAAAGAATCGTTCTCAAGTCTAATACTCAGAAAAAAGATTTCCTTTGAATGTCGATCACTTCTACGAAATGAAATTGAGAAAAACAATTAGAATTCAAGTAACTAGTATCCCAAATTCACTATCACTAGTCACTTTTTCCAAATAAAATGAATTTAAATGTCTCACCTTTATGAATGTTTCTCTTTTAGGGCAAAACGTGAGCTTTATTGACTAGCTCAATGTATATCGCCCGTCCTCATTTTCATCGGGTCTTTTGAAATGTCAGTTTCTAAAACAGTTACAGCAATGCACAAAAACAAAATAGCATTTGGTGCGGAAATTCTTCTTCTTTGGTTTGTCAAACTTTATTTAATGTTGTGAATTTTCTTTATCCAAAAGTTTCCCTCTCGTGATGTTGGTCGGTACATTCTTCTCGTGATGTATTGTTGAAAGTGCTATGTGATATCTCGTGAGGTTTTGTTTCGTGTTTTCTCCTGAGATCTGTTACCTCTGATATAATCGATTACATGGCATCTTACCATCTAAATTCAGCAAGCACTGGATTTCCACATGGGCAGATCCAGATAAATTAGAGCAGAAAGCAAGGGCGCCGCCCAGCTAACACCGAAGGCGCGACCACCTTAATAAAACGTCGTCTAAGATGTTGCCAAGTCCCCCACCCCCGTAAATTCGAATGTGACCTGAAAGGAAGGGGGGAGAAAAGTAAAAAGTTAAGGGGGGTCCTTCTTAACTACTAAGTTGTTGCTAAGGAAGGTATCTAACCGCCATATTTTGGAAACTTGACCTGCTACGGATAAGCTTTTTTCGCAACTTTGTTCAATTGAAGAGTCCTTCAAGAGTTTGAAATCACGGCCATATTTGACAAGTGGCGTGGCCAGAATAGAAAAAACCCTAAAACTGAAAGGGAATATAAAACTGAAAGTCAAAATCAGTGCCAATAGATAAAGAATGTCCACATGCTTAATGCTTCGTATGGGTTTTACAAAATTTGCATTATTGTAAAAGTTATGACATAATAAACACCCGTATTTTCAGACTTTCTTCAGTAGCGTTTTTTTCTTTCTTGTAAACGGTAATCCCATACGTAGGATTATAAAGAAGGCTATGTTATCTCCGATTCTTTAAAAAATTCAGAACTCTTCCTTTTTTCCTCCAAGTTTTAGGGATTTTAAATTCTAACGCGCGGTTTAGGACTGGCACTAGTTATGCAGGCGCAATGTCAATATTTCAAGCAGGTATTTCCTGCCCCACAAAATTTACCATTTAGCGTTACAAAACGGTCCAAAATGGCTTGCCACTAAAACTGGTCTTCAGGAATTCCCTAGCAACTACTCTAGATCTGTAGTTAAGAAGGACCCCCCTTAAATAAATAACAAATCTTGAAGGTCTCTTTAAAGAGTATTTTGCCTGTTCAAAAAAGCAAAAACAAAAACATTGATTGCTTTGCTTGTTTTTCGGTCGTGCCTTCTTGGTCCCAAACAACACAGTAACTAAAAGAATAATTCAGTCCTCTTTTCTTTTTTTCTAAGTAAAAAGGAATTGGGCCCCTTGTTCGTTCTCAGGATGACAATCAGAATATTTGTCAGTTACAATAATATACATAAACAATAACATATCGTGAGTAATAACCGGTACTTACGTCGCTTGTTTCTAAGAGAGAAGCTGCGCGCCCTCGCATATAACTCAAAACAACGCGGTGTTTTCCAAAACACGAAATAAAAATACAATCGTTTATGTTAACTGTAGCGTCTTTTAAGTACAATTTTAACATAAAAAGTTTCAAATGGCATAAATTTTAGTCTTGATAGTATAATGTGAATGTATTTCTAAATGAAATCGTCTCTCGTGATATTCCCCCGTACTGTCCTTTCGTGAAGTATTGTTGTTAAGGGTTACAAACACGCTTTGCCGTTGCGTGATATTTTGTGCTATTGGTTTCGTGTTTCGTGATTTTTGGAGGTTGCTGTGACCAATAAAAGGGTGCATACCTCGCTAAATTCAAAACAGTTATACCCAGCTCAGGCGAGGCAAGGAACAAGCTGAACGCCTGAACACTTGAACATTCTAAAATTGTTCCATCTTTAAAACCAGTTAGCTGGGTAAGTTAGGTTTCTGGATGTTTTCATTGTAACATTTCCTTTAAAATGGGCCTGTATAAGCAAAACGTTTCGTCGCAGCAAAAGCTGTCCATTTTTCGGATGATAAAATTTGTTTTTATAAATTAGGTCAAATTACTTCATTTCATTCGTCGATCCGATTTTGCTTCAAGCAATAATTTTTCCAATATCGGCTTATCACATATCTCAACCGATGTGATACTGTGAAGAGGCAATATATTTATATGTATTTATATTCGAATAGATGATCATTTCTTTGGGTTTGAAATGAGTACTCATGTTGTTTTGACCGGCAAAAATGGCAAATCATTTCAATTTGTAATAATATGAATGCTTGCTTTCACAGAATCTACCTACCTACCAAAAGGAAAACTTGTGATAATTTGAAGACGTTATGGATCAACTTACTGACATCTCCCGTCGCACAGAACCGGGAATTGCTGTGGAGTCAGTTGATAAACAAACCAGGGAGGCGATTGAATCTGTCGCCAATAAGCTGGCGATCATCGGCGACGAGTTGAGCCAGTCATACGAAGACTTACCTGACAGCAGAGCCATTCTCGCAAAAGCCAGGTCATTCGCCATCTTGGAAGGTTGCTTGGACATTTTGCTTTTGGTGGAGAAGGCTTAAAGAGAAAGCAAATATTTGACGAAATACACAGACGAACGTTATCAGAAAAGTTGTAAAAGCAAAGATCTCTTGGATGGAGATCCAAAATGAGATCTAATTAACACTGCGTTTTGTGGACAAACGAAAGCCTGTTATGTTGCTGAATGAACTGAATAGAACGAGTTCTATCGATAAAAGAACGAGTAAATGAAAAAAAATAAAACTTTAAAATATAGTATTGGAATAAAGATTTGAAAGAATATGTATGTTTTTCGGAAATTTTTTGATAAAAAATGAGCTAATCGGTATTCGTGCCGTGCAATTATACTCGCTTTAGCTAGAGATATATTGCAATTTTCCGTCTTCAAAATGTTGTAATTTAAAACCCTATACATTTTTCAAATTATCTGAAACAAATATATACAAGAATGATATAACTCGGTTACGTTGTGAAACGATCAGATTTGTATCCAGAATATAGAAATGAAAAATAAACGTACCGGTCCAATAATATGTGGTATATACTGGCCATATGGTTGCGCAGACCGCTTATTTACTCGCCAGTGCAATATGTTAAATCTACATACTGATATATATTGAAACAAACTTCCTGTAAAACTTTGTATTCTGATAATTGTGATAAACAAGACGATTATACTCGCTTTAGCTAGAGATATATTGCAATTTTCCGTTTTCAAAATGTTGTAATTTAAAACCCTATACATTTTTCAAATTATCTGAAACAAATATATACAAGAATGATATAACTCGGTTACGTTTTGCAAGACAATCTTTGCAGTAGCGCCGAAAGCTTTCAAGAAAAGTGGTAAGAGCTTCGGGAAACGAGTCTGTCCAGACCATTTCCAAACGTACAGGTAAACAAGACACATTCGCAGAGCCTGAAACCTTTCGTCGCTGCAATTTTTGCCCGGTTTACTTCGTTTCGCCCCGACTAACCGCTGCTAGGTCTCCAAGGATGGTATCCGTTATTTCAGCTTTGAAAGCAAAATATACTTCCCCGGGGAAATTCTGAAAAATCAAGTTGTTGAAGTCCACTATTCCTGCATTGTTAAAGTCATTTCAACCCGGCCTCCCTCTCAGATTAAGGGGACCTTTGCGGCGCGTGAGGGGGTGCGGACGCACCCATCGTACCCCCCCCCCCCCCCTTCTTACGACCCTGTCATCTAATGTAGCAGTACGAGACTAAATAAGCTAGCAAAACTGACAATTATTTCCAAACGCTGTTCAAAAAAATCCTTAATAAAAAATAAAAGTGAGTGAAGACGAAGCCTGACCAGTCTAGAATGATCAAAATCTCCCACCAACACCCAAATATACCATGAGCATCCCATGAGTACCCGCGACTCTCCTTAATCGTGTCGTCTGACTAATTCATTCAGTCACTCAATCGTCAGAAATTGCATTTTTCTTGGTATAGGTGGCCGACACACACAAATTGCCTCCTTTCAACAGTATCGCCCTCATATGGGGAGGGGCCTGGTGATATTGTTATCAACGCCAAATTCCAGTGTGGGGCAAAATTTTTTCGTTTCAATTCAAACCCTTGCTAGGGTACTGTTGCTCTTATGGTTTCATTGGTCTGGCTGTGATTTAAGTATATTTCCCCTTGTTTCAAGATGTGCCAATTCTGTCGGCCTTAATATAGATGAACAAGGACGCAGCACTCTGTACTAGTTCCTCAGATTCAAACATAAGGCTGATGACTGTTGAAAAATCGAATAAAAGCTACTAAAAAATTGTTTAGAAAGCTAGCTGGATGATATGCGATGAATTAAGTCAGTGTAACGAATGTTCTTAATCAGTGGAATCAAAATGAGCTTTCTGACATGCGCAGCAACGCACTGCCATACGGACGAACTGAGCCAGTGGTGCAAATAATCTTATGCCAGCCGTTTGAAAGTCGCAACAGTTGGCTCGGGTGTGGTGCTGAAAGGTTCTTTGGACATTTTGTCTAAGTTTGCCTTTGGTGCTAAAGATTCATGTAGTGCATTACGGGTTATTAACTATAAGCTCTTTAATTACGGTTGTCGGTTTCCAATGGAAACCGTTGATCCATGTTATGCAAACGATACCAGTGCTAAAAGTTAGTGTTCAGTCCACCCGCATTCGTGCGAGATCAGGGCTCAAAATAACGGCCGGTCAACGGACAATGTCCGGCCAAAATGACGATTTGTCCGGACAAAATTTTGGTTCGGCGGTCATTTTGACCGGTCACGTACACGGCTTTCAACTAAATAACACCAAAAAATTTATTCGCAGTATTTCAGTAAAATCATAAAATATCATAGCAGCTTGCACTCACAAATTGTAGAATACAGATGAGACGGTCACGCTCTGCGGATTTGTTAGCGGTCTTCTTAAATAAAACAGGAAACATCCACGTCTCAAATACGCTAAACAGACAACAATGAACATCGCATCAATCAACGTCTGCTATTGACACGCGTACGCAATTACAGTTTGAATTGTCAGGCGGGCCGAGAAAAATAGCACTCGTTACTGTATGCACCTTTAGAAAGAACGAGTTCGTGGCGTGTTTTGCACCAGCATCGAATATTTACCGGCAATTTTCACCGTGAAAATATTGGCCTTAGAGAACATTATAACTAGTTCATTGTTGTGTATTTTTTAAGTTCAGTTCCAAGCACATTGTATTTTGAAGTTTTGACAACTTCCTGACCTTGTTTATCGCTAATTAGTTAAGTAAAACATGGTTTGTTAGTAGATTTCCAGCAGACCTGAAAAAGCAAGAAAAGACGGCACACCCTAACACTGAAAGGCCTGATTGCTAAGCGTTGTGGACGATTGTGAAATCTTTTCTCGGCGGTTATTTTGTTAATCCCCTAGCTTGAAATGGGATATTGGTATCGCATGATACAGGAAAGATATCTAAAAGTAGAGCACGTAAATCCTTTTTACTGGACACAGTTGACATGAAGCCGTTGGCGTTTCCTTTCTTCCTACATGCCGAGCAAAGGCACAGTTATCTCACTTGTAGCATAATAATAATAATAATAATAATAATAATAATAATAATAATAATAATAATAATAATAATAATAATAATAATAATAATAATAATAATAATAATAATAAAAGTCTTTATTCATAGTTTTAAATCAAACGTTAAAACTTACAAAGTCATTATAAATTAAGATGGAACTAGCTAGCTATTTAGAATAAAAAAAGACATCTATTTACAAAGCACGTCTTAAAATTTTCTGTGTTAACATGTGGGATCTGGTAAGGATGCGACCTACCGCGTAGAGCCCGGTTCTTAAGTGGGGGGAGAAGATCCTGCCAGGGATGCGAGGATGGGGATATGTCCTATTTAACAATTAGATTATGAGCTCGAGATTTCTATGAGATGATAGTTGATGAGGCCGCATTAGTACACTGATGCAAATGCTGCAATGTGATTGGCTGAGCTATTGAACACTATCAGCTATTAGTGTGCAGTTGCCGAAGGTCGTCCACAAAATGCGACGTTTTTATGGTTTTTCCGAAGTTTTGGAAGGAAGTTTAAATGTAAGGGGATAATAAAATTCTCGAGAAGACTAAAAGAAGGACATTAGCGGTTTCTTGACTTTAAAAGCTTGAAATTATTGAAAACGAGTTCACGCGCGTAAACAACTGCAAATTTACCAAGGACAATTCAATGCGTGCGATTTTGTTAAAACGTTAAGTTCGATAATGCGTAGGAAAATAATTAGAAACCATTATTTGCGTTTATTTCAGTCAGAATTCTACTAAAACAATTAGATTATTCGCTCTCAATTTCTATGAGGTGATAGTTGATTCGGCCTGCGGCCTCATCAACTATCACCTCATAGAAATCTCGAGCTCATAATCTAATTGTTAATTAGTGTTCGGTAGTAAAGACCAGTAAAGTGCTTACAACCAAGATTGCCTCCACCCGTACGTCGTTAACTAATGTAATTCTAAGGGGACAGACCACGAACACAATAATAGCTCCTGTAAATATCTAATTGTTGTAACCGTTCATCAGTAGGATACCTAAAATGCGTGCATTTCTACAATTGGTTTCGGCGCCATTAAATCCTATACCAATTGCAGAACATTTTAGGAGGAGCCACCCAAGATGTGAGCACAGTTACTACAAAAAATAATAATAAGGAAAATAACGCAAAATAAACTAAACCGTTAAATTACGAACTAAGCGCACACGGCAAATGCTACCGAGCATTTTGTTTTATGTAGAGTAGAACGAAGAAGAAATGGAAATTCAAAAAGCGAACATAATATAAAATGACACTTTTAGCGATCAAAACATTTAAGCTTAAGCCTTATACTCTTTAACAACGAGTGTTTTAGCTTATGAGGCGACATTTTTGGCAGAATAGGCTATTGCTTCAAAGTAAATACTCAATATTTTGACAGGTCAAAAACGAGACATGACCGAGCAAAAATTGATTTGGCCGGTCAACATGACCGCTCAGTGTTCAAAAATTATTTTGAGCCCTGCGAGATGAACACAGATTTTTTTTTTTAATGCAACGTTTCTCAACAAACTTTTCATCCTTTACATTCGCTAGAAAGTCGATCTACTTCTACTAACTGCCACTGCTACTATCTGGTACATTTCAGCACAATCAAGCTACTGTTTTTAATATAAACATTATTTGCTGATAGAACAAGATAAATAATAAATGATAATAAATAAAAATATTTATTGGAGGAAGTGCCGGTCACGTAGCACTTGGTTACCATCAGCAAAAATATATCAATTAAAAAACTAGAAATTCTAAGTACAAAATGCTAAAAGCCAGAAAATGCTAAGAATATGTTACAAACTGAAAAAAGAAAATACATGTTATTATGTTCGAACTTTAAAAAGGTAAATATATACAAAATTTAATACAAAAATAACGGAGATAAAAACTATTTACAAGTTATTAAAATGCCTATCTATTACATACATATACATACATACCTAGACTTTATTTCCTCTCGAATTTTAGAGTAGCTTGTAATATTAATATATATGGGTTATTGACCAAGCGTGAGGTCAAGATGGCGGGATATTGGCCGAGTTCTTTTTTTGCGTGTTTATGGACCGAGACGAAGTCGAGGTCCATAAACACGCAAAAAAAGAACGAGGCCAATATCCTGCCATCTTGACCGAACAAGCTTGGTCAATAAAGGATTTATTATATGACTTTTTTCGAGCACTGAAAAGAAAGCCAGTTGCATGCACAATCAATGGCGCACGCTAAATCATTTCATTGGTTTAAAAGTTTAATGAGTGACTGTCAAATTCATGAATGAATCGAGACGAAGTAAAACGATGCGACAACAGCGAAATTCATCTCACTTTAGCCCTAAAAAGGATATTGAAATGGCTTAAATTTGCGAATCAACGTTTAGTTGGAAGCCTTAAAAGAAGACTGTCCATTCCATCCGGCCGCCAGCTTTTGATTATTGGACGTTTTGCAGAGTATTTGCTCGCTTCTGACGCTTTAGTGGTGCAAACCTGCCTGCCGTGAGCTGAATATTGAAATTGTGACTGTTGAAAGCGTTTGGGACTTACCACTTCACGGGGAAAGCTTGAACTTTTCTACATCATTCTACATGCTCGACCAACCCTTACTCGACGTGAACGTTAGAGGCTTCGGTGAAAAGATGTTAGGTTCGCCGTGCCGTCCGCTTTCTTCCATTTTTGAAGATGTTACACAAACGACAAGTTTGCAGAGTAGTTTATTCTTCAGGTATGTCACTGACTTTAGTCTCTCCCTTTTCCGCCAAACGAAGCTAATACCATGTCTTCAAGTCGCTTTGCGTTTTAATTTTTATATTAGCCGGTTTTTGCGGCGAATAAAATTCACGAAACTCGTTATTTAACATTTGTAATTTAATTTGTTTGCTCTCATTCGCTTCAAGACCTATTTCCTTGTTGTCGGACTTCCTTTCGCTAGAAATAGACAGGAAATCTTTGTGTTATTTCGGAAAATAGTTTCATGGCGAAAATTTACGACGAAAAGCTTTTTCATGATCAACTAGCGACGGTTTAAAAAGTATTTTCGCTTGCAGGAACACAGCGGGCGATCCCGAGCGGTCAAGATGGCTCCATCTTGACCGCTCGGGTAGCCAATCGGAGCACGAGATTCGCTTCATCTTGACCGCTCACGGAGCTAGTCATATAATAATAGTAGCTAATATCTTCGAGAAATTAAATTATTAAAAACGATTTTTACATTTTTCTTAAAAAATGGTAACGTTATGGTACATGAAGGTGGCTTTCGTAAATTAAGCATCTGGTAAAAAAAAACTAGCCGTTTATATATCTGTAATAGAGCGTTTCCACTCATGTGACCAGCGTCCATATCGGTTTACAAAAACAAAGGACGATTTTTACATTGAAATGGACTTTAATTCCCGGAGGAATGGCTTGGTACACCAATATGGCCCCTGTTTCTTTGCTTTGGAACACCAATATGGTGCAATCTGTAAGCACTAGGAAAAAAATTGTTTTTTCTTTTGGTTCTTGTGCTTATGCCTTCACCACAAACTGTATGCTACGTAAGGACAGCATAAGAAGAATGAGTATATTCGCTCATTCGCTTCTCTTTCTGCACGTGGGTCTCAGGGTATTTATTCCTTTTTAGCGAAGCGCGCAAGGTTTAAAAAAAGAATGCAAATGATTATACCCCCACGAGGCTCGGACAACATCAGCGTGTTCTGAAAGAAATAGAAGGAACCTAGCCGAAGTTTTCGTTTTAAAAAGTGTTTTAGGAACACCGGCTGTTTTAGAAAGAGCTTTAGGAAAATCGTCCGCCATTCCGGTTTGTTTGTCTGAGTCTTGTCTGAGTCATGACGTCACTCGCGCGCTTCGCTATTTTCACACTGAGCCGGATTAATTTAAAAACAGCGTTTTCATTCCGTCCACGTTATCGTTTTCGAATTGTTTCGCCGTCCACACTGCGCACATAACTTGCGCCCGCGCTGAATTGGAGTTTGTGACGTCAGCGTTGTCAGAAAGTTCCGTTTTCTCTGGGTACCAGAGGATTTTTCTAGCGTGCGGCGGAATACTTTGCTTCGGAATACTAGTCCTTCGACAGCATTTTCAAATTTATCGTACTCTGGAGAGAGTTTTCAAAAAGGTCCGTTTTTCTGACCAAACACGCTATTTAAGTACGTTCGTGCCCAAAATCTTCTTACGTACAGATTTCTTTTAAACTTTGACTGCACTTAGACAATGATCAGCTTATGTCAAAAAGATAAAAAAATCTGGGGGTAACCGAGTAGGTTTTAGAGAAAAAGCGTATCACAGACATTTAGGGCGATTTCGGATTCATTATTATCAGCAAAAATTTAAGTAGAAGGGAAAATTCTCTCGAAGCTATGTGTAAACATAGGCACGCTAAGCGTGCAGGAGTTATTTTTTCAATCAGTGATTGGGTGGCTTGGGGTAGAACTGGGTGTCAGTCCTGTTAGGATGGTTTATTTCATGGGTTGAGCTATTTGTGCATGGTTCATGTGCACGGTCCATCGCGCCAACTAAGAGCTACTTTTGGAAAAATAACTCAAAAACAATTTAAAAAGAAATTGTGCAAATGTACTAAAATTAGGCTGCTTTCCCTTGTAAATATGACTATGGTGTCGAACCATACTGTTGAAGACAAAAAATACGTCAGTAATTTCTTCAAACGTAAACAGAAAAAAAATATCTGGTAGTCACTTTTAAGGTTACCTTGTTTAACTATCCATCCCCTTTCATTCCAAGCCGAAAGAAAACCGCTAAGTACATCAAAACATGGATTGAAAACTGTTGACATCATTTACCGTAAACATGATCACAAAATCGCAAACACGCTCACTAAGAAAGCCAAATTGACCCGGAAATTGCAAACGAATAGCCAGATGGAACAAGAACAAAGTATTCTCGGGTTTCTGAAATGGCTCCATTATTTTCATCATCAATATAAAACAGAAACCTTTCTGCAAGCAAGGACGAATTTCTTTCGACGAACGCGAGAAACAAACAACTCTAGTCACCAGTGCATTTCGGCCAAACCACGTGACGATTTTACTTGGACTGGTACAATATTAATTTCGCAACCAGAAGCAGAAACGTGCCCTAACTTGTAAGCGTAACATCATCAGTACCGATATTCCCACGGCCGTGCTAAAAATAGCTGTCGATGAAGTTGTGTTACACGCTTGACTGCACACCCAAAAAGCTAGTTTTCTTTTCAGCCGTTGTTTTTTGCGTGACGAGCCCAAAAAACGGCTGTAAAGGAGACTACCAAAAAGCTGGCTGTCTTTTTTTTTCTTTTGCCTATGAGTAAACGTAACTGCAACCGCTTTGCGTTGGGAATATTAAATACACTAAAAAGGTATTGCGTCAGCCATGGAATGCGCTGACGTTGCAGCTTTCACTTTTGGTACGTGACAAACAAGAAATATGTTTACTTTGCATTGTTATTTCGCCAGAAGCGACGGTCGTTAATTTGTTTGCAATTTTGCGATTATTTGTCGGTTTAGCCAGTTGAAGTGAATCTTTTGGCTGTTTCATCGAGGCGAGTTCAGAGATCTGAAGAAAATAAATTTGGCCGACGTAAACACTTGCAAGCATAACGTCATTGGTACGGAAATAACCGCATTGCACCGCCGTACTACTAAAGATAGCCATCAATGCGAAGCTTGAAATGCGAGACTCGCACAACGACTACTATACCTTCCTACGGCCCTCACTCGCGGCACAAATGATGATTTTCTCTTGCTGTGCCATCCAACCACGTTGTCAAAACACCTAATTTAATATTTGCCAAGCAGGCAAAACGTGCCCTTGTAACATCATCACGTCATGAGGTTTTCAAACGATAGTACAATAAATAACTCACTATTCCTAAGCAGGAAACGTCAAACCTTCTCCGGCCACATTCCAACCTCACTAAAATACCTATTATTTGGCAACTCTCGAACCCAAATAAACGCACATGCCTCAAGCTATTACAATCACGTTATTCTTTGGGAGAAAAACCTTGAGAGATTTGTGGTCACTCGTGTTATTACTTAGCCAAAGCTCCTACTAATGCTATACTTTTAACCGAGAGAAAACAGTTTAAACACACCCGCGGTTGGAATCTCAAATCTTTAACACTCGCCCTTACAAACAACAGCGTCAGTTTGTTCTCATTTGGGGACCAAAACAAAACGTTCAGCAAACACACAACACTCACATTAAAAATGGAAGTCACAACATTTATTCTCAATATACATATTTATTCTACTCAAAAACATCAAACATTTTAATATAAAGTGGTCAACAAATACTATACCCATATTGTGTCGTCAACTGAACCAGTTGATTCCGTAAACCAAGAGAATCACCTTCACCACGATGAAATTTCCAAACACTTTTCGCTTTCAGAACCCACACACAATGTTCTCACCCAAAGCTACATAAAAATCAAGACTTGGAATAGAGACTTCAGACCAACACGGCCCAATAAGGTCGAATCTATAGCAAAACAAAAATGGCCGTACCTTGAACCGAAAACAAATATTCATAACAACGATCCATATATACAAGCCGCAATTTGATTGGTCCTTGATAGAATCCCAAATCTGATTGGTGTGAAATACATACATGAATGATCCACTCAACCATCCACTTAATAGCCAAACACGTCTTCATGCCGACTAAGAGTTATTTTTTTAAAAAAATAACTCAAAAATGTGTTTTTAATTTTATCCGGCTTAGTGTGGATGTAGCCTTAGCATCGATTGAGAAGTTATGTCAAATATGTCGAGACAATGTTCCATCACCTTTTCAAATCCTTCCGTCAAAATACTCCGCTGCCGATTGTATGCATTTTCATCGCTCTTCCCGGTGTTTGCAACAAAATTCTTGAGCCAAATCTCTTCGCCCCACAAGCTCATGGCACAAAGCGTTGTACAAAACCCTGTAAGTTGCCTTCTTGTTGCCGTGTTTTTGTTTCCAGTGTAATAACATTTTGTATTGCTTTTCGGTGTACGATTCTTGTCCTCTTTCAATTGCAGTCAGCCGCGCGTTTGTAACTCTCAGTCGGCGCCCTAGCGGTTTCCACTCATCAAGAAGTCTCGTTGACAGTTTTTCTAATTTCTTGTCAGAAGGACAGCCTCTTTTGATGACTGTAACAACAACAACAACAACAAACAGCCATGTTGTATATGAAAAAGGTCTAAACCACAACGTGATAGTAATAAATTCTCACCGGGAGCCCCCACTCTCCAACGCCCCAGGTTGAGATAAGATAGGAGGCAGAAAGGAGCGGGAGGTAAGGCACAATGACTAGCCATCGCTGCAGGGGGAAGGGTGGGACAACAATCTGATGTCTGGCGTCCGTTTTAACGAAGAGAGGAATAAACAGGATAAAACAGGACTATTTATACTTAACTCGCGTAAAAATATGCATCACAGATTACCTTCAGGATATGCAGAAGTGCGGGAATGAGAAAGTGGGATCTCAACGGAATAAGGGCGTTTGTGCATGAGGACTCCCAGAGAGAATAGACATGTAATCGGGGCCCTGTTTTTACTGAGAAAATAACGAAGAACTCGAAGGAACTCTGAGTTTTCTTGGAATTAAAAAAAGAAAACGTTACCCGAACCTAACGTTTAAACGAAGTCAACCGGGACCAGCCAACCTTATTTTTGGCCAATCACAAGACAAGTTCAGAACAAAAAGATTGGACTTCCTTCATCAGCAGACCAATCACAGTAACGGGCAAATTTAACTGCTGAAGAACGAACTCCAATTCTTTTGTTCTGAGCTTGTCTTGTGATTGGCTAAAAAACATTGGGTGAACCCGGTTGAGTTCGTTTCACTGTAAAATCTCACGCTTTAAAACAATTGAGAAAAAAAAAGACTGCTTGAGTCCATAAAAAAATTGAATGAAACTTGGGAAATTAACCTGGCTTCTCTTGTGAAGTAGCGTTCCCTTGAGAGGTTGCGTCCATCTGTAGGGCCTAAATGAGAAAAATAAATTCAGAGCTCAGTTACAAGGCGTGAGTATAACACAAGAAGGAAAAAAGTGATGTTTTCAAAGACTGCTTACGTTTACGCCGAACATGATAGATGTAAAATGATAACTGCCAATTCTGGTGAAAAATCTCTACCACCAAGCATTGACACAGAGCGAAATGTGTTGGCAATTAGCTGCATCTTTACGGATATTACTGAAGATGTTAAAAAAAATGTGAAACTCAATAATTTCAGCTCTCGGCTCTTTCCGTGTAAGATGAAAGAAGATATCAGCTTCCAAAAGCTGGAAAATGTCTGGGTGAGCAAAGTGCTAAGCCCATACATTTTGTTTTCAAACGCGCATCACAGAAAAAGTATTTTATACATGAGGTTCAAACTTATAGCGAAAGTTTATTGGGCCATGTTCTTTCAATATTCAGAATTGATATTTTTGTAGCTCGATCAGAAACTGAAGCGTTTATGCTAATATTGTAAACAAGGATGCCCCTTTTGACTTCAGTAGAATCAATGTTAAATTACAAAGTGAGGAAATTACTACCACAAGTAGAAACCCTGCGCTAGACTTGAATATTAAAAATAAAATGAATTTTTTTTCAACAGCAATGTATTGGTAGCAAACACTGACCTGAACCCAAGTCAGAGGTACTTCTACAACATGGCCACTGGCGCAATTACAGACGAATATTGGCCTTGTCACAGGAATATAGTGTGCACAGTCATCCTGAGAACATTCGTGTTCTCGATGCCGGAAGCACTTTCCAGTCTTTGGGTTCACTTGTTTTGAACACTGCTTACACGTACATTGACCGCACAGTTCCCACTTAACTGAACGCAACCAATGGCATTCCTTCTGTAGTTCGCCCAATCTCTTTTCCAAAACACTGACAACAAGGGAATGGTTAGTCCAACAATCTCATTAGTTACTTAGGTACGTATGGATCCAATCAAAAGACACCATTCAGGTTACACAAATGTGCTGTAAATCTCAATACAGCCATAGGCATTCTGTTATTGTAGTACAGAGAACATATCAAGGCAGTCTGGAACTTTTTAGATAGAATGGACCAGTTGATTACATCAGTTTACTACATTACTCATTTCACAAATCGAATACAATATTTGCATCCGATCTGAATGGGTATATCTAGTGGCTCGTCATCAGCTCAACATAATAAAATTAATACCAAAACATAATGGCCGCTTATATATTATTGTATCTACCACACAAGATTATTGGTGTCCATGATGTAAATGTGATGCCTCACGAGGCAGATGAAAATTACACCGCTAATACTTCAAACCCATGATGAAATGACATCATTAGATGAAGTTCTTCTGGGCCTGGTTAATTTTGCCAATCCAGGATAAACGACAAAGAGCAATTCAATTTTATTACTTCTCCACAGGGATTTTGGTTTTCAACTTTTTAATTGAATTAATCTCGCCTGGAACTTCAACCTTGGTTAACTTTTCACCCTGGTATTCGGCTCTTGAACAACTGGAGAGGGGAGGGGGGAAGGGAGGGGGAGAATTTATTTAACCTCAAATACATGTACACAGGGAGTGGTCTCCCAATCCAAGGGCCAGAGGCTCACTGGCAAGATCGAAGTGTTTGACATGGTAAAAACTAAGAATAAATAACATACAAACAAAAAGGACTAGTTATATCTGTATAGCAAATTGGTCGAGTCTTAGGGCAACTGAAATAAAATTAATAAGAGTATGATTTATACAAAATGTGTACTCATTAAGTCCACGAATATGAATTTATATAAAAATAAATAGGAACAAAAACGGTATATACTAACCTGTACAATTCTAAACAAACATCTTTAGCAGCTGGCTTTGATTTATCAATCACCAAAATGTAGATCTTGATGACAGTTTTGCAGCAAACAAAAGCGGCACAAGTATTTTCTCCAATGAGAAAGCGAGCTGCATTAGCAAACAACCGTTGCTCTTCACAGTTGTTGGTTTTTGATGCAGCCCACTCCCAAAAGAAAACAAGGAGTCTGGAAAACAGCCCAAATGGCACATAATTGGTGTTAAATGTGATATACACAGGTTCATGTCGTTTCAGTGTTGGGTTCACCAGGTTTCCTTCTGGCTTCTTTGTCAGCATGCAAGGTACCACATAATCTGAACGTTTATCTTCATGCTTCCATTCACAAATAAGATTGAATTTCTTCATCATGATGACAAGAGATTGTTGGATGTCGTCAATTTGCTGGTCCTTGCATGTAGAATCAAAAAGGTCTGCATGTAGAATTCCTTTTTCTCCAAGATCTTCACGAAGGCGAATTATTTTATGGTCTTCCTCTCTCTGTGTTTTTGTTGTTATTATCTTGCATATCACTTCAACTAACCATTGTAGATCCAACACAACCAAACCATCAGGATTATCGACGTGGCCATGATAAACTATTGTGCCACGGATGTGCAAAAATTGTAGAAGCTCTTCAAAGTCTTCCTCCATTTCAAACTTGCAGATTTCGTCGGCAAGCTCCCTCTTGAATTTCTGTCTTGTCATATATTTTTCTCTCTGGGAGACTCGATTATAAACCGCATCTTCCACTTCAAACCATCTTAATGGAACCATTTTCTCCATGTGTGGCAACTTCTTAGCCACGTCTAATATTTTCAGCCGCAAGCTAACAATTGGATCTTGTTCACCGAGTTGACCAGCAGTTTTGTTATCTATCACAAATGTGCTTTTAATATGATCGCTAAAAATTTCTGCACTCTTAACAAAAGTATTTTTTAAAGCATTCATACTTTCCTCAGGATTTATACCAGGATCATTAGCATGTGTTCCGACAAGGATGACAGCAGGCAGGGTTTTATCATCCTCAGAAAAGGAATGCACCAAGTCTAGCCACCTCATGATGTAATCTAAGTTTGTGTCATCACTGTCAGCAGACTGAATCTCGACATCTTCATTACCTTTCTCCCCCACTTTGCTTCCCGCTTTCTCAGAGAGCTCTTTCGCTAGATCAAACACCAGAATATAAACTGCAGCAAGTGCCATGAAGATGGGGTGAATGGCACGGAAAACACTCTGACCAGCAAAATCCCAAATAACAGGCCATACTCCGCTAGCGTCCTGTGACCTTTCTTTTTCTGGGAATTCCACTAATTCACTAATTTTTGCTGGCATTCTTTTCTCCTCTTCCTCTTTCTCATCTGCCTCCCCTAATAAGATAGTTTGAGAAGAACCAGGGATGCCGTCATTAGTGAAACATGGAAGATAACATGCAACAATTTTATGTACTCAATTTCAAAAAAGGGGGACCTCCATGGGCTACTATTAACAATTATTTCACCTATTCATTGTAGTTACCTGGCAATATAATTACAATAAAGTATGTCCCAGTTGCAGATTGAGTAGCTAAAAAGGTATTTCAAGCTAATTGCTCAATAGTGTAACACGAGGCTATGTAAAAGGCTTTTTGATTCACTGTTTAATTTAACTTAAGATAGTTATTTAAAATATTTTTTATCCTTCATTATTATTTTTTAGCCAAATAGCCCATATTGTTTGATATATCAAACTTCTAACATGACTCTGAGGCATTCTGGTAAAAATGTGAATATTCCTTTGTCTGTTAATTCCTACAGATTACTTAATGATACAAAGAAAACAAAACCAAAGAGAATATTATTTTGACCTTGGTGCCATGTTTGAATTTTGATGTTTTGTAAATAGGCTTTTAAGACACTTTATAAACTTGGCAGGCTTTTATGCATTCACATTAAAATCTGTGCCAGTGCATTCTGGTTTGCTGAAAGCGAGGCTCCACCAATACATGTGCAGAGTGTTGTAAATGAGAGAAGATGATTGCCTGCAGGAATACTAGGCTTTAATCGACAAATCTCTGTCTATACAAAACATGGCGGCCAACTGAAACCACAAGGCAACCACAAGGATCGCAGGCTCATACAAGAAAGTTAAACATACTACATGTACGACACAATGAATTATAATGTAACGCAAAACTCGCAGTGTTCAAGTCACGCAACACTCGCAGTGTTCAAGTGTCTAGAGGGCCTTTAAGAGGGCCTTTTGCAATGTCATTTACCACATTCTCCCTGTCCTTTAGAGATCAAGTCTAATTACAGGTCGGCGAACTCGTTGGGAGCGACGCACAGGTTCTGAATTCGGTACTGGTGTAAGTGCAGGTTCAGGTTCAGGTTCGGGCACAGGTTCAGGTTCAGGTGTGTCAAGGGGCAAGTTCTCTGCTTCCTCTGGGATACATTCTGGTGCTGGCTGGGCCTCGACAACTTCCATGTGGCCCTTGGGTGCCAGGTGCTTCGTGGCTACAGTCGTCTCCCTACCGTCCGGATAGCGCACATGCGCATAGTGAGGGTTTGCCTGGAGTAGTTCCACTTCATCAACCAAAGGGTCCATCTTACTTGTGCACACCTGGCGTTTAATGAACACAGGGCCAGGTGAAGCTAGCCAGGTGGGAATGGAGGCACCAGCTGACGATCGGCGTGAGAAGCCAAAGAATCGCTCATGTGGAGTTTCATTGGTGGCAGTACACAAAAGAGAACGAACAGAGTGTAGCACATCGGGGAGGACATCCTGCCAGTTCTTGAGTGGTAGGTTCTTGGATTTCAAACTCATAGTAACTGCTTTCCATATCACACCATTGCATCTCTCTGCTTGCCCATTTCCTTCTGGGTTGTAACTGGTAGTTCGGCTTGAAGCTACCCCTTTTGAAGACAGGAATTCACGTAACTCTCTGCTCATGAACGAAGCTCCGCGGTCTGAATGGACATATGCGGGCATTCCAACAAGTGAGAACAGCGATGTAAGGCACTTAATGACTGTGTTTGTGGACACATCAGGACATGGGAAAACAAATGGGAACCGGGAATACTCATCAACAACCATAAGGAAGTACTTGTTTCCGTTATTTGTCGGAAGAGGGCCTTTAAAGTCAATGTTGATCCTCTCGAATGGCTGAGTGGCTTTGATAAGGGGAACCTTCTCTGGGTGATGGTACTGAGGTTTACATTCACAACAAACAGGGCACCGGCTTGTCATCTTCTTAATCTCATCGAGGGAATACGGTAAGTTCTTGGTTCGCACAAAGTGGTTTAGCCTGGTGATGCCTGGATGGCAGAGTGCTTCGTGAAGCTTAAAGAGGGAATCTTCAGTGGCCATGGCACATGTAATCCTGGACAGTGTGTCAGCTGGGATGTTATCTCTGCCGGGGCGATAGACGATATCAAAACTGAAGCAGGAGAGTTCGAGTCTCCAACGCAGGAACTTCTCGTTCTTTATCTTTCCGCTGTGCTGCTTGTCAAACATGTAGGACACGGATTTCTGGTCAGTTTTCAGGATGAAGTGTCTTCCAGTAAGGAAGTGTCTCCAATGTCTCACCGCTTCTATTATGGCCTGGGCTTCCTTCTCTATGGATGAATGCTTCAGTTCGCTGCCTTGAAGACTTCGTGAGAAGAAGGCAACAGGTTTTCCATTCTGGTTGAGAGTGGCTGCTAGTGCTACTTCGGACGCATCAGTTTCAACTTCGAAGGGAATGGTCTCATCAATAGCGGTGACAGTAGCTTCTTCTATTGTCTTCTTGAGACCTTCAAATGCTTCAACAGCTGGCGGAGGCAGAGGGAACGACCTGCAGGAAGCAATTGGCTTGATTCAATCCGAGAACCTTGGGATCCATTGTGAATAATAGGAGAATAACCCGAGACATCTGCTCATGGACTTTGAGTCATGTGGAATGGGGAGTTCACGCAGGGGTCGTAGCCGATCAGGATCCGGCCGTATGGTACCCTCCTCGATGATGTATCCGAAGACGGGGAGACGCCGGGTCGAGAAGATACACTTTTCAGTGTTGTAACAGAGGTTCTTGCGTTTGGCAGCTTCAAGAAAATGTTCCATGTTAGTGTCATGGTCCTCTTGGTCCTTGCCGCAAATAGTAACGTTGTCAAGGTAAGGGAAGCTGGCCTCAAGATCATTCTCATCTACAAACTTCATCATCTCTCTCTGAAAACAGGCTACTCCATTGGTAACCCCAAAGGGTAGGCGAGTGAACTGATAGAGATTTCCTCGAGCTTCAAAGGCTGTGTAAGCCTTGTCTTCCTTCTTAAGCGGTACTTGGTGGTACGCACTACGTAGATCGATTGTGCTGAATACTCTGTACTGGGCCATCTTGTTGACCATGTCACTTATCCTGGGCAATGGGAAAGCATCTAGAAGAGTGAATCTGTTTATTGTTTGTGAGTAGTCGATCGCTAACCTCTTCCTGTGATTCTCATCTTTAGTCACAACGACTTGTGCCCGCCATGGTGAAAGGCTTGGTTCAACGATGCCTTCTTTGAGTAATCTTTTCACTTCCTCATCAATAAAAGCAGAATCCTCTTGGCTATATCTTCGAGACTTCAAGGCAATCGGATGGCAGTCTGCAGTCAGATTCGCAAATGGCTCAGGTGGGTCTATATTCAGTTTACTAAAACCACAGACGGCTAAAGGTGGTTCAGAGCCCCCGTAATGGAAAGTGACGCTTGAATGCTGAGATTGGAAATCAAGACCAAGGATTAGGTCAGCACAAAGTCCAGGCAAGACGGACAGTTTGTAATCTGCATATTTACGTCCTTGGTAGGAGAGATCAGCGACACAGGTACCGGTGATACTAACTGCACGAGATGCTGACGTAGCCATGGATACTGTACCAGATGAAGGCTGAACGGTAAGAGCTACCCTCTCTACCAACCTTGGATGAATAAAGCTTTCAGTGCTACCACTATCAAAGAGGGCTTTGACCTCCAGTCCTTGGATGGTAACAGTTCCTGAAGACTTTGAGAGGGATTCAGGGGCACCAACTGTGGCAAGTGTAGGAGACCAGGCTGCAGCTGAAACTCTATTCTTGTTTACCTTCTTTCCCTGGCAAACTTTTGCAAAATGGCCCTTCTTTTGACAATGAGAGCAAACTGCATCACGGGCAGGACATTTTGAACGAGGATGGTTGCTGTTTCCACAGAAGAAACAAGTAGTTGCTCGAGGTGAACCATTTGATCCTACCGCAGCTAGCGTGCTGGGATCTATCTGCTCCTGATCCACCGTAGTGGCGGGTGGAATGGCTGCATTGACAGATGAAGGAGGACCAGAGTAGGATTCGGAACTACGCATAGCCAATTCCAGAGAACGAGCTTGATCAAATATGGCCTTCAAATCTAGCGTATTATTCTCCAGTAACCTCTGACGGATTGAAGGTGACCGTAAACCAGTGATAAAAGCGTCACGGATGCTTTCTTCGCAATATTTAGAAGCAGTGACACTTTGGAAGTTGCAATCCTTGCTAAGTGTTTTCAGAGCTTGAAGGAATTCATCCAAAGTTTCGTGAGGTTGCTGGCACCTCGTGGCAAGGATATGGCGGGCAACTGAAACCACGAGGCAACCACAAGGATCGCAGGCTCATACAAGAAAGTTAAACATACTACATGTACGACACAATGAATTATAATGTAACGCAAAACTCGCAGTGTTCAAGTCACGCAACACTCGCAGTGTTCAAGTGTCTAGAGGGCCTTTAAGAGGGCCTTTTGCAATGTCATTTACCACACAGAGCATTCTGGTTAAAAGCTAGCAACAATGACAAAATCTCGATTTTGCATACATATTTTATAGTATATTCTGATCCTTTACAACTGCTGCTTACTCACTGCGCTTGCCCCGCAGCAATTATTACTTTTGTTGATTACGGTGTGTTCGAATCACCTCTATTAGTATTGTTATTGCACTCATTCTGATTAACCACTGATGCATGTATATATGCAATTCATTTCAATCAATAAATTTTCTAAAATGATGTTCACTATCCTACAGGCATTTAATTGAGGAACAGTATGTCCCTTTCTTCAGTTCTATTTGTGAGAACTATCGTCATTGCTTAAATTCTATTTTAAGCGTTACCCTAATTTTTGCCAGCAGTAGCCACACTGCTGAAACAGTCTTGTACTAGGACAGCTGGGGAGGATTAAATTCTGTTGACAGCAGACAAAAATGGGTGAACTTATTCAGTAGAATGGTTAGCCTGCGAATACAGCAGCCTCTCGTCGCTCCCAGCCGGTTTGGCGAAACACTATGGAATACTGGAATGATGCTCCTTTATTTGCAGTTAGCTTCACCCCCATTTGCTTGTGGCTAGCTTTTTAATTTGTTGGTTAGGGCAGTACTATACATTGCCCCAGGTAAAGTCTGCATACAAGCCTACTAAGTGGCCCATCAGGCCGGAGCTTATCCCGGTTTCTGTAGTATGAAGTGAGTAGGAGTATTGCTACTCCCCCCTGGATGGGATGCTAGTCCATTGCAGGGTTACCCTCAGCAGTAAATTCGCCAGTACCCATATATACACCTGGGTGGAGAGAGGCACTATGAGAGTAAAGTATCTTGCCCAAGAACACAACGCAGTGCCCCGGCCAGGGCTCGAACCCGGACTGCCCGATCCGGAGTCCAGCGCACTAACCATTAGGCCACCATGCCTCCCATACATTGCCCTAACCAACAAGTAAAAGCTAACCACAAGCAATCCAGGGTGAAGCTAACTGCAAGCAAAACAAGTGCTATTCTGTCAAGCTGCCATTCTGTCAAGTAGGGTCATCCCCCAGAACTAATCCACTCAAATGTTTGAATTTGAATATTTAACACAATCCCCAGTTTGGCAATTTGAACTTTAAGGGGAAGCTTTCATCATTAATTTCTCACTGTCTGTTGATAAGTAGTCAACCATAAAGCAATTATTTCCCCCCTTCAAAACAGAGACAATAATAATAATAATAATAATAATAACAATAATAATTTATTAACCAATTTCTAAAGGAATTACAATGATTTTACTATTCGAGTAAGAACTTTGTATATTAACCAATTTCTAAAGGAATTACAATGATTTGACTATTCGAGTAAGAACTTTGTATATAAACATATTATTTACATAATAATACAGTGTCTTTAAAAAATGTAGAAAAATAGTAAAAGCGACTTCAAGAGCAACAATAAGAGAAGAACTATATATTAAAAATATTCGATCTAAATTGCAGTACGAGAATTCTCTACTTGAAAGTCCATATCATAAATGTCAATGTTCCTGTTTCTCTTTACAGTTCTTGATCCCCTTAGGCAGATTAAGGCGGATCGGAGGATCGCAAATGAGACTTTTGATCTGATCCAAGACACCGTTGTTGCGTAATCCTCCCCTTTCTTTGCGGCGATTAATTCTGCAAGCCTACTGTGATACCTCTTGCACTCCTCGCCCATTCCTCCGGTGGATGTAAACACCAATGGAGTGAAAGTTCCCTGTTCTACTTGAAGAACCCTGTCTGCGTAAGCCCTCTTCTTCTCATTTTCATGGTTACGGTATATCTGCTTGGGGGTTTGGTCCTTGTAGGAATCCGCGTTGGGGTGACACACCCTCACATCAAAGAACGCGGATCTCTGCTTCTCCCAAAACCCCCGGGCATGTATATCTAGGCGAGCATCTGGCGTTGTGTTAGCGCCGCTTGGTAGCCTCTCTCCAGTCAGTTCTTGAAGGACGGGCTCTATTTCGACATCACTACAGACCATCTTAAGCAAGTCAGCCTCGAGGTCACGGAGTTCGTTATGGCGCTGAATTATGAATCCGCCTCTCCTACAAATCATTGCATGATCGATTGTAAAGGCGTCACCGCACACGCACACTGTCGGCTTGTCGTCAATTTCCCAGTCATACCTGAGCTTTACAGCATCTCGGAACTCGCCCTTATTCAGGTTGTAGCCCATGTCTTTTAATGGGAGGGCCGTGAGCCAGTTAGAAGCACCTTTCTCGGTTGCGAGATCAGTGGCTCGTTGTGTCTTCTGAGGTAGAGACTCCCTGACATTGCCAAACCTAGTCTGAAGCGCTTCGTTGGTTTCTCTTCGCACGCACTGCTGTAGTGTCTTGACAGCAGTATCAGCCGGTGTTTCATGATCCTGTGCGATTATTTTCTCGACTAGGGGCGCTGTGATCTTGGTTGACACCTTGAATTGGGACGCTGCATCCTGGCTTGGATTAATAAGTCCAAGCCCCCCTAGCCGCACTGGAAGTGCCACTAGGTCCCTCTCTTCTTTTGTGCAGTGGTGATCAGTGATTGATGGTATTAGTACATCTGCAATAGCACGCTCCAGGGGCTCTAATAGATCTTCTATATCAGGAAGTGTTCTGAGAAAATATGTCCAGCGGTGGCGAAGACCGAAGGTGAATGCCGCATAGCACGCCTGTGGGTTTGATGTGGCATACTCGGCTAGCTTTACCACCTGGCTCACCCACTCTTCAACCTTTCCATCGACATACTCTTCGAGATAAGCTCGAGAGCCCAGAGCGGCGCCTAGATGTTTTTGTCCCTGCGTAGAGATGTTTATCGCAGTCCCCTCGAAGATGGCTTTAGCAAGGTCCTTCTTGTCGGGTTTCGTAATAAGCCAGCACTTTTTGGCGTTAGGGTAGTACCCCAAATCAGGTCCTGCCTCAGTCAGCACATCCCACCATCGCTTGATATCTTCCAACGAACCTGCACCACTCGCGTCATCGGCAAACCAGCACTGCTTCAAATCGTTCGAAATCCCCAGGCGAGTAATCAGAGGTTGTAGACTGATGGCGTAAATTCCCATCGCTAGAGGATCTCCTTGCGTTGTACCCTCTGCAGACCTGATCTCCTTCCCTCCGATTATGAATAGTCTTGCTGGTTCTCGATACGTATTGATAGCGTACGTTGCAATAGGTGGGCAGAGTACTCTAATATTGTGGAGGGCAGCAGCTCTGTTTAGTGCATTGAATGCATTTGAGGCGTCAATCAGGAGTACAGCATCCGTCTCATCAGCTTCGAATATAGAGTGTATGGCGTGGACTGCGGCTTCGCTTCCACTCTTGAGGCCTGCGCAGACTTGTAGCGAACCACTAGCCTCGATCACATCTTGTTTGGTCACCTTCATGACACATTTCCCAATCACTCTCCTGATGACTTCACCAACACCGATGGGGCGGACCGCGCCTTCGCCTTTGTCTAGAGGGATGAGCCTGTTGGCTAGAAAAGGCTCAATGGTTCGAGGGTCGACAAAGTCTGTGTTGAGTCTCCTTGCCATTTTTGCTAAGGCATCGCATAGGTTTGCACTCGATTTCTTGAATGATTTGCAAGCAAGAATTCGCTTGAAACCGTTTGCATCGACGCCTGAGGGACCACCGGAGCCTTTTGTTCGTAACGCCGCCTCGCGTATCGTATCGCCATCGATTTGCTGGTAGAGCGAGTCATGCACTTCTTCAACTGGTCCGTAGAGTAACGAGCCAAGCTTTGCTTCTTGTGCCTCAGGGTGTTTATCTTTTAGTTGGCCCATGACGTCATCGGTCAGCGGTAACACGCCGCCGCACTCATTCTCGCTGAGGTATCTCAACGCTGAATTAATCTGTCCCTCCATGACTAGCTTGGCGAATATCTTAGCTTTATTTGGTGGTTCTGTCCTCTTGGTCTTAACAAGGCGCTTTTGGATAGACCTCCCCTCGCGAAGCAGACTATCAATTTCACCTTCTTTCCAAAGCGCTAAGCGCTTAGCCAGACACTCTTGATGAATTTTTGCTTTTGACTTCATGCTTGGCTTTTGTAACGCCGTTGCTAGGAGAACAATGGCAGCTTTGAGCGCTATGTGTTGCATTTGCGTTGCATTGTTCCAGTCGGTTATATGCGTCGTAAGCTGATCGATAAACTCTCGCCCGACTTTCCCATAAGGGACAAGGAAGGTGTTTTTACGCCATTGTGTAATCTCATCATAGGCTTTTGTTATGACTGATGAATAGACTGTTATTGTACTCCCATCCGCTCTTCGCCCCCAATTAATAATTAAAGGAGTGTCAACAACATTGTAGTCAGGCAGCCGTCCTGGTAAGTGCACGCATGCACGGGCTTCGCTCAAGTCGTTAGTCATCTCATTGACCGAGGCGTTTACTGGTTCTTGTTGTTCTTGGATATTTTGCGTGGAACCATCCCTCACTGTATCTGTAGGTCTCTCTGGGGATCGCGCCACTGCCATATGCAAATCCATCAAACTTTCCGAATCCACGCAATTAGCATTTTGAGCTGTATTACATGTATTCTGTTTTCTAGGATTGGATTTTTTCTGAGAAGTTTGGTTTAAAATCCTCTGATGCTCACTTCCGCTCGAATCTTGTACGCGATTGCATCTCGAATCCTTTTCCTGGTTCTTTCTTGCGGGAGCGCTTGAGCCAGCCGTGTGATCAATTTTCTCGAGTCTAGAAGCTTGATCTCTAAGGTTCTGGCTCTTAATTTCAAGATGCGCATAGCCTTTCTCATCCCATAACTCCTTCATCACTACAATATATCCCTTTCTCCTGCCGTTCTCGTTGCATGGTGGTGTGTCTGATGCCACAAGATCCTTAGCTCTCGCCTTGCATTCGAGTAGATCATTATTCATCTTTTCGGTCCATTTCAGCTTGCCTCGCGATGTAGTCGACATTTCGTTTGTTGCGTAGAATTCCAGTATTTAGAGCAATTTTTCTCTCGTTTCAACTGCCCTAAGGACGTAAATAAGCTTGAGTAGAAATTTCCTTAGATGGAACCAGCCATTAGGAAAGTGTTTTTCAGAAACCCGGTTTTAACGTCGGAGCTCTGAATTGGCGTGCCAGCCGCCATGACGCCATGACGCCATGATAATAATAATAATAATAATAATAATAATAATAATAATAATAATAATAATAATATTTAATATTTATACGGGAAAAGTGAAACTGAAACTTAGTACAATAATGTAACTTGCTCAAGAAAATTTGAATTCAAAGTTGCAAGTTGCATTGAGCAAACTGTCACAACACTGCAGAGTTCCTGTCTAAAACGATCTGGCTCGACTATAATATTGCAAGGCCTGCTATATGCACACTCAAAATGGTACAGTCTATTCATACTGAAACAGTAATAAAACAGCGGGAAAAAAGACATCAGCAAGCATGGCAATGCATTCCCCCTAAATGCTATTGATGTATAAAAAACACACAGTTGGGTGTTTTAAAAGACTCAAAACTAATCAAGACCTTATTAATTACATGAATAATATACAATGACTATATTACACAAACCTGTCGTGCTAGACTGACTCTTCCACTCTCTTCTTCTCTTTCTTCTCCCACTCTTCAAGACTGGCTCTTCCTGCTCAGTAGCCAAATTACTGCTTTTGATGTATTCAGCAACTCTGTGATGATATACAGTTGTGTCTTTGGGTAACACAGCATTCTTCCAAGGTTGTTTACCAGCATTCTTGAGTGGCTGACTCATCTCCACTCCATCTGTGCTGACCTCTTTGTCTCGAACTGGTTCACCTTTTAGTGCTCTCACAAGACTTGTCTTCCCCACACGGTCTTTGCCAATAACTTGAATTTTCACCCTTTTGTCTTTTGTTTTGCCAAACTCCAAAGCTCGTTGGTATGCTTCTTTATATCTCTTTTGTCTGGCTAAAATTGGATGATCTAAGGAACAAAATACACCTGGGATGATCTAAGGAACAAAATTCTAAGTTAAAAGCTATATTGAACTTTAACACTATTCAGCCTAGGCGAGAAGAGCAAGGGCCCTATGACATACATGTAACTAGTCCAGTTCTCTATCATGCAATGCTGTGCGAGAGAGGGTCCACTAGAGACAATTGTCTGTGCATGCTTGCTGCATGATGTTAGTCAGCTTTTTAGCTAACTACATGTGTATATTTGAGATGGCTGTCAATAATCTCCAACGTCTGTTCTAGTTTATGGAGCAGTCATTGTAAGATTCGGTTGCTGGCAAACTGATGTCAAATCTTAAATCCAAAACTAAATGCGATTAAAAAGCATTAACTGTTTTGTAGTTTGCAGTCCTGTTTGCAAAACCTTACTATACTATTATCTGTATCCTTATCTATCCTCTTCCCAACCCCTACCCGAGGCCAATCTTTCCCACATATTCATCATTGAGATAACCTTCTAAGGTTACACATGATCCAGGGGATAAGGACCAATAAACACAAGGTTGCAAAGAAATTCAATTCTGTAGCCAGGATATACCAGCCCAAAAGTCACATTCACTAGACAGTCTGAAAAACATCCTCATGAGCAAAATTAATTTCATCAAAAAGGTCCCCCCAATGCTTTCACTTGCCTGTCGGGAAAGTGAAGGATAAAGTCCACTTAGCCTGACAGGAAAATTCACTAGTCCCGGGCTATAAAACCTCAAGGTTCTTTTGCTGGAGTACAAAAAGGACAGAGTGAAAGAAATGACTTGTTAGAAAAGTCCCCCACAGTGCACTAAAATAATCATACTCCCAAAGCTATGTACCTAAATGGGACTTCTCTTATGAAACCAAGCTTACTAAAATGTAGTGTAAGCCAGGTCATTAAATCAGTACAGCTTTTGTTTCCATTTGACTTATCTGAATGAATTGTTCCTTTATATTATTTATACATGATTTATTTTTTGTAAGCTGAAAAATATGTACAGAAACTGTTTCTATAAAATAATAATCAGGGCTCGACACTAACTTTTCAACTTACTAGCCTAGTGGCTAGTGACAACTTAGATGTTACTAGTCAAAAAAATTTTTTACTAGCCAAGCGGTGATGTCTGGTACGTCCAATAACAGCAGAATTACTAGCAAGACTTGAAAGCAAAACGCAAGCGATACTCTTTAAAACATAATGTGGGTAATTACATTTTATTTCAACCATTATAAGGTTCAGATTTTTTTTTCTACACACCAAGTGCAAAACATCGCTCCATCTTGAAGGATAACCCATGGAAAATCGGATTTCCACGATTGCTGAAATTTCCATTTTGGTGGTGGAGGTTTTGCACTTGCACCTTCCTCAGAGGGTCGTTTAATTTTAGAACTATCGTCTTTGCCTTTCTCTTTTTTACTGCCAGTTAAATATCCTCTTATATCCATTATGCCTGGGATTATGGAATTTTAAGAAAAACCAACAATATTCACATCTGAAACCGCTTGACACAGTCGGCGCAGCTTGTGTCACGCTTGACTGGTTTAAACGCAGTGAACGAATTTATCATCTCAATGAATTGCGCCGGTTTTAATTTTGTTCAATGGCCTTGTGTTTTCCTTACATCAAATCTCTCAGGCCGACAGCTCACAAAGGAAAATCCAGAGATTTTCCTGTAAAGACTTTCAGGACTCTGTTTTTCTGCAAGACTTCTTTGGAAAAATATTGAGACACTGAGATGTCATTGGAAACACTGTTGAGACTTCTTTACAAACAGGCACCGGGGTAGAAACGTTTCACAAGCAAAACAACTATCTGAACAATACTGCAAACTAAATGGCTGATTTAAATTTGGAAGGATATAGATCTTTCTCTAATTATTTTTGTAGTGGCAAGTTTTGTCAGTATGCATATGATGACAAATCACCGATGTGTTGTTACGCAAAATGAAATGTTATCCCTTTATAGTTCCGCACGATTTTGCGCATGATTTAATCAGGAGAAGCTCGTGTTTTGTTCTACTAATTTCGAAACAAAAAAGAACATCGATGTGTGCTTTCAGAAAATGCTGTCTTGTTTGTCAAATGCCATGCAACGAAAAGTAAACAGTCTTAAATTTGCATACGCGCTGAACAGCACGTGCCCAGTAACATGATATGTCAACAAGAAATTCTGAGAAAAGTGTTTGCGTATGGCTCCCTTGTGAATGACAGAAACTAGTTCGGCCAATTTCATTTTGTTTACTAGCCAAAGTGGCTAGTGGAAATCAAAAACCTACTAGCCAAAACTGAATATCTACTAGTCTGTGGCTAGTTGGCTACCGTTAGTGTCGAGCCCTGATAATGTTAAATTTCAACATAATAGGCTGAATATTTAACAAGGTTGAGAGAAAGGTTAACAAAAATGTGGCATAACAAGACTGGCCAAAATTAAATTATGTGATGAAATGGCATTTTACAGTAAACCCTGTTAAGACTAAAAGAGAGCCATTGGATACTTTGACTGACCTGCTTATACATCTAAGTACATCTGGATCCATTTAATTCTCTTAGACCACAGCCTAACCTATGCTGTTGAAATGATGCTGCCCAATAATTTCTGGGAAAGATGTTTGATTGTATCTTGCCCGGTAAGTACTGAATATATTATATAATCAATCGCTCATGTATTTTACCACAAATCGCCGAATTTACAAGTGAAAAAGTCATCCTTTGGGAGAGAAATTATACATTCAGGATTTCATCACCATTTCAGACTTCAGGCAATAAGATGCATACATTAATAAACAAAAACTCCTGGCTGACTGAATCTACTAACACTCAAGCTCAAGGTATTCATCAATTGGATCTGTCACCTTCATTCCACCTCTTGATTGTATCCAGCATATTAATTTATGGTCCAGCATCAACTCCAGCTAAATTCTATGTAGGAACTTAAAATGAAACTCTCTAAGTTTACTTTCTTTGCAAACATTTTTAACTGACTTGAAGATGCTTGGCCAAGCATCATCATTTTAATGATCAAGTACTTTTGTTCCACCGTGCAGCTCCAGTGTGACTGCCCCTATATGGTTGTTGTTAAAGGGGCACTGTCACGGACATTTTTTGACTTTTTCAGTAAAACGACACCAAACTTACAACTAAGTACTTTCAGCCATGCAGGAATTGCTCCTAGAACGTAAAGGGAAGGATATCTAGCAAATTGTTTAAAGAAGAGTGTGACCGTAAATAGTTTTCATCAATTTTTCCGAACCACAAGGGCAGAACTTGAAAAAGTCAGGCTGACTTTTTCAAGTTGAGATCTAAAGCTCCCAATGGTATCACAGTAATATCACTCTATATTTAGCTTCATTACACTGGTATAGTAATTTTAAGAAAACTTGACCACTGTTGATAGGTTTCCAGTGGTGTAAACATGTATTGGGGCTGTTGAATGTTTGAGGTTATGCTCGTGACAGTGCCCCTTTAAGTAACATGGAAAAATCTTTGATTTGGCTTTACTCAGGTGAATCCCAACATCATCATTAAACTTAAAAATTTCATCACCATTTGTGAAGTGTAGCTAATGTTGAAAGTGACATTTGTCATTTGCCTTGGTAATGTTGCACTTAATATTTGGTAATATTGGAGAAAATTAAATCGACATCCATATTTATCAGAAAACTCCTGTATCCTGTATCACTGTATCATTACTGACACTTTGCAACTCTGTTTATGTTGAGATTTTGGTGTCTCATCTTGAGACCGCAAGATTGAACCTGAAACGGAGGGGGGAGGGAGGCAAAGGGTTTTTGCGTGACTCGTGATGGACCTAAAATTAGCACTGTAACGTGTGATGGAATATCGCAATGCGATGTGATGTGTGATTTTCTATTTTACAAGTGCATGACATGTGATTTACCTAATATTAGATTTCCATGATAAGTGAACGTTTTTTGACCTAAAAGAAAGTCATTTTTAAAAAGTCTTTGGTAACGTTATATATAGCGGTGAGAGCCACTACACAAGGAAACATTTTGTGTACCGCTTAGTGAAGGACACCATAAAGATCTAAACAAATTTAAAAGTTGTGTTATTTCCTTCACTGAAGGATAAAGCCCAAAATTAGATATTTAATAATTTTATTATCCAGAATTAACAATTAACACACAATCAATCCAAGAGAATGTTGCATACAATATAATCCAGATAATAATTTAGGTCCCCGGAAAGTTGAAATCTTGCATAATTAGCTTAGCGCAGTTCCATATTTTTATGATGTGGATTGCTCATTCAAATGTGATGTGTGATTGGTACCCCCCTGCTACCCTCTGAAAACCATGAGTCCCACAACAAAATCATGAGAATTGAGAGGTCTGTATTCTCTTCAGGGTTCATACGCTTTCAAGCTTTTGAAATTCCATGACTTTCCATGGCCTTTTGCATGACCTCTCCAAGTTTTCCATGACCTCAGTAAATCATTTTACTGATTAAAACTTTCGCTTGGTTTGTGAGACTCGGAGACTCAATTTCAAAAATTCGAGATTCCGAGACGAGCGTTGTTTTTTGCGAGCTCGAGATTCCGAGACTCTAGTTTGTTACGCCGAGATTTTGAGACGCCTAAAATTTTCCGAGACCCATGATTTTTCAAGGACCATTCTATACCCCTACTTATCATAGCCCACAGGTAAATTCCATGACTTTCCAGGCCAGGAAAACGAAATTCTAACATTCCATGACTTTCCAGGTGTTTCCTGACACGTACGAACCCTGTCTCTAGAGTAGAGATGTTGCAACAAAGCGTCGATCAAAGACTAAGAGCTGGAAAATAGGAATTGACTTACTGTATAAACGTTGTCGCCGCACCCCTTCCTACAGAATGGAGAAAACTGCAGTTAGGAACCAAGCTATCAAGTTAAAGCCGGTAGCAGGGAGACAGGTCATGGGGTTGGGATTTGACAGTTTTCAAAACTTTGCTGTCAAATTCCCTGTCCCGAGCACACAAAATTCCCCACCTCAGGCTTTGTTGTCAATTATTTGTGACTGCAAACTGTATATTATTCGTTTCCTTTGGAAATATCAGATAAATTTCGACTTGGTTTCCCTTTATTCCCGTTTACTTTGATACTGCAATATCTAAAAAGTTTTAAATCATCGAAAACACCCTAAATCAAACGAAAATGTAGAGATGAAAAAGGCAAATACTCACAAATGTTAGACTCTCGGAATCCGACTCGGAGTCCATGATTTCAAGCAAATTCAACAAAGGAGACTAATGTCGCGCATGCGCTTTATGGCTCAAAATGTACTGGAATCCAGTGCCCTGTTTTCGAACGGCGGAAAAACGAGAGAAGGCGTTTGTGAGTTTTGCAGGTGTTTTCTTCACTGACTTTTCCCTGTTTGTTTTCATGGACACGACGCAGAATGTATCAAAATCCAGCAATTCTCTTTAATTACTGGACATTATTCTTCACCTTTGCTGTTGATTTTAATTCATTTTAAATGGAAACACCGCGAGTCTTTTAATCTGAACAAGGCGACGAGTCAAAAAGTTCCGTGATCAATGGCGGAGTTTACGACGAGCTGAGTAAATGTTTTCCATCCCGACAGTGTCTTTTCTTTTGTAAAAGAAATTTGCAACGCAAGAACAAGTGCTGTTGATAAATAAAGTAAGTGAAACTCAAAATGAAATTGTTAGATTTAGTCGTATTGTAAGAAAAATTTGTGTTTGGAACAGGGAAGCGACAACTTGAATGATAAGGAGAAGTTACCAGGTTACAGCTAGCTCGTGAATGGCATCTTAGATTAGCCCTAAAATTTTCTGTTCTCTGAGAACCAAACCATTTGGTAGTGGTAAGATTGGAAGAATGGTTTGGAGAAGAAATCTAGCTTAGTTTGGCCGTTTTAGCGAGAAATTCACCACGGACGCAAGCCTTTCGGTGCAACTGACGCAGATTAAGTTTAATTTTGCCCTGAAAGAAATATTTTTCTCTCATTATCCGAGACTTTTGTCTCGGGCTTTGATCCATAAAATCCCTTTTAGTGATAGACGTTTGACCATCAAGGAAAAAATCTGTGTAAAGAACTTCTTGAATAAAGTGGCATGGCTCAGCCCTGATACGCCAAAGCTCAACCCTGTCGCTTGCTAACACGGCAAAATTCACTTCCCAAGCGCATCCCAGTTTTCTTTATTTTGCCAGTTAATTAACGACAATTTTGATATTGAAATTACAGCAATGTAAAACTAAGAAATTCAGCTCTCTTTTTGAATGGTCTTTAGATTTTACTGGTATATTAATGTGTAAAATGAAAAATGGTGTGGCGCGCGTGCAAATATTTTTGGCAAAAATCTTCGAAAACGTAGGTGCCAGTTGGTTTTCTCGTTATCATTTCTAGGTAAAGAATTCGTGATCCAGAAATCGCCTTTAACAGGGTATTGAGGAATAAATGAGGAATTAGACGAGCATAAGATCGTTAAGTATAAAGTGGCAAGGCGTGCGAAAATGTCTAGGGAAGTTGGACCTTTTTTGGCATCAAGATTAAGCATTTGTTGGTCACTATGGAAAGAAGCACATCATGTGCCACTGCCAAGGCTGTACTTCCTACACTGTTAAAAGACACTACCCATAAAACGCTGAAAGAAAACAACAAAGAACCACACAATTATATTTCTATTGTCCATTTTTAATAGATTTAAGTGTATTAAAGCAGTATTTTAAATAAAAAATTCAAGGATTGAATACTTTTGACAATGCATAAATGTAATTAAATATTAAGTTAATTACATCAGTGCTGTATGTACGAGAACAATTCAAAGTTAATATTTACAAAGTATTATGACTGTACATTTTATTTACATTTAATGTTACATAAATAATGTATACATTTTTATAAATATTATTTACAATTAGGTTCATAGCTGTATACAGTTCAGATACAAAACATATTATATACATAAAATTTTTCCAATAAATATTCACTTTCATTCATAGATTTACATGCGTATTGTTTGTTAAATGCAAAAGGCAATGACCATTGAATTTCCTGTATTACAAACAACCAATATTACAAATACGAAAACAACTACTATATGCTTATGCTAATGAAAACTATGTACAAAAATCATTTAAAATTTCAGTCAAAAATTACAGAGCAGTACATTGTAAAAACACTGGATTTTAGAATCTCCTTTGTGATTTGCTTGTTTGCTTATCAAATTTTTCCCTTTTTACAGCAAATATTTATGCTTTATATCATCAAATTATAAGTCTATGTAGTTGGCTTTTGTTTTGCCATTAAAGCAATGTTATAATTAAGCACAGATATCTGAATGTAGAAACACCAGTCAGACATGGTTACACTGCTTTTCCAAACAAATTGCCACACCTCTTGAGAGGCAACATGTATTCACTTCTGTTTTGCATGTTGCTATTTACTCTCAGCAAAACCAACTCATTTTCAGGGAAATGGTTCTGCTCAAACAAAGTAAGAAAAACTGAAAGGATTTTCAATTCAAATAAAACTTTTGGAAATCAGTTATTTCTGTAGCAATTATTGCAAAATAATGGAATTTATAAGTTTACAAACTGCAACCAAGAGATTACAACTATTAAGATTGGTGGTAACATAATTTCAGCATGTTGATAATTTAGTGCACTCTATTTTTGTAGTAAATGTAACCATCACAGTAGGGTTCTACTACTAAAAGAAGCAATGAAAATTATGTACCAGAAAGCAACAACTGTTACAGCATCTGCAAGCAATGCTTTTGTTGTTTGGAAGACCCAAGAACAAAGTAGTCTCAATAAATTTAAGTAGCAGGTACACTGAGCTAATGGTCAGAGTGCTGGGCCCCACATTGAGCAGTCTGGGTTGGTGCCCAGGCCAATTGCAAGCACTGTGTTGTGTTCTTGGGCAAGACACTTAACTCTCATAGTGCCTTTTTCCACCCTGGGGTACAAATGGGTACCAGCACATTTACTGCTGGGGGTAACCCTGTGATGGACTAGCATTCCATCCAGGGAGGAGTAGAAATAACCCTAGTCACTTCATGCTAAGGAAACCGCTATAAGCTCAGCCTTGTTAACCACTTTGCTCAAATTCAGCTTTTATATATACCTCATAAGTTGAGTGTTGTTGGCGTAAGCTAAAACGAGTTAACTATTGTTAGTCGCGATGCGTCATTTCAATGTCCCACAGGCTCGGATTTCATATTCCTCGTGCTCGCCGTAAGTCAATAATTATATAGGTGGTTGCCAATGTATAATTATTGAAATGGGTTATAATGCATTCCCTCAAAGCCACCCTCCCTGGCCCTTGAACAATGTAAACCTCAACTGAATAATTACCTAACAGTGTTTGAAGTAATGAAATGGCTGGAAACAGCAATAGAATCGACATTTAATTTACTTACTTTTATTATACAACTGTAAACTGACTGGATAACAAACAACTCATATGAGGAAGACAGAGGAGAAATAGAGAAACACTTGAGGAAAGACACAGAGCTAAACAGTTGGTTCTCATTCATGAAATGTTCTAGATTACTAGTTATTCATTCCAAGAAGTTCCAATCCTAAAATTATAACGGACAAGATAAATATATAAATGTTGTAACTAATCTTGTAACATTCACTTTTTGTGCAGTTTGGACTGAATTTTTCAGCACAAGTTGTATGTTGGCAAGTAAAGTTCAAAGAATAAAGAAACGAAAAGTGCACAGTTTACTTTCAAGAAATGAGGTGACTATAAAAAAAGAACTGTTTGAATCCCTGGTTAAAAAGAAAAACACATTTACTGAATAATAATACCATGCTGGTATCCTGCAAAAATGTTATATACATTGTACTGTAATGTAACAACCCATCAATGTCTTTGAAGTTAGAAGCTGTGAGGCAAATGTAGAAACAAGCTAAGAGAAAGAGATTAGAGTTAGGAGGATGAGGGACAAGGTGTTAACCTGTAAGAAATAGTAAAGTCTTCAAGACTTGCTTAAAATGAATGGAATTGCCCTTTTTAGTGGTAATCTAAGGAAATCTTCATTAATTTTGGAGAGGGAGTCAGGCTATGATGATTTCGCAGTTTGAAAATATAATATTTTACGATCCCCCTCCCCCACACCTCAAAAAGGAACCGTTTACACGTTTAGACTCTGTAACATCTCTTTTCCCTCTAATCTACTGGGCTGTATGTTATAGAAAGAGTTTTGACTAATAGTTACACAGCAAACTTTCCCAAGGGATGGTTACAAGGTGCTATGTGTAAGAAATGACATGGATATACCTGAAGATTTTAGCAGTTATGGGTGGTTTATAATAATTTCAGGTGCACTATATGTTGGCTGCTGTTAATTCCCAAGCCAGTTGTAGCTTTGGTTTATAATCATGAACTGTTTGAAAGCACAAATAAACTTCTCTGATAATCTATCTGGTGAAGGCAAATTCCATTTAATTTTCAACAACAGAAATTCACAGCATTATAAACAGCAAAAATTGTGCAGTCATTACTGCCCAATTGACCAGGTTTAACTGTTGACCTTGAAATAGAAATCACCCATTCAGTTACATCAGGACTGACTTGTGTTTCCTGTACAACAACTTGGCCCTGTGAAGGAGAAGTAAAAGATATGTATAAAAAAATAAGTCTACGTCTGTCACTTGAATTTGGTGGAGGCGTGGGCAACATTACTTCTGAAACTTTATTGCATTTAAGAAGAAGAGTGATTAAACCTAATCGTTAAAAGAAAACTGCGGAAAGAGATGTTGGATGGTCAGCGGTACGAATGGCGCTCGGACGTGTTTTTCGTCGTTCCACGTTTTCGATTATTTTGCTGCTGTGTTTGCTGTCAAGTAGTAGAATTTTTCCACCAAACGTACAACAGAGCGGATCAGGTGTGGATGTGGGTTGTTATGGAAATGCTAGCAAGTCTGTGGAGCTTGTTTCCTTGCCACTTTGTGGTCGCGGGATGCTTCATTTCGGCCGCCATCTTGGAATATATGTGAAAGGATATCACGCCACTAGGATAACTCGTTATCCGAACTCTGTTGCCACTTTCAATCAAGATCGTCTGGCTACTAGTGGAGATATCAGCCTAAATCCTGGACCTGACCGGGCTGTACTTTCGAATAATGGCAAAAAACCGGCGTGGAAATTTCCATGTGCCATCTGCGAAAAGCCAGTGAGGCGTAATCAGAAGGGGATTGTTTGCGACGGCTGTGATAGGTGGCATCACATTAAGTGCATTGATATGGATCTCAAGACCTATGTCGCTTTAAGGCACTCTCGAGACCAATGGCTTTGTAAAGCCAACAGCTGTAATATGCCTTTTGACTTCTCCGACTCGTTCTTCGAGTCTTCATTTTCGTCGGAAACTTTTGAGACTTTATCACCTGCCCACGACGATTCATCTGTCACTTCTACTCTACGTGATAACGATCAACTGGAAAATCGCAGGAAAAGCTGTAATGATATCCTGCTGTGTCATCTGAATATTAACAGCATACAAAACAAATTTGAGGAGCTTGTCGCTATGATCAGGAAATTAAATATTCATATTATGTTTATCAGCGAAACAAAAATTGATTCCACATATCCTGATAGCCAATTTGCCATTCCAGGCTACACCTTATACCGTAATGACAGGAAAAAAGGAGGTGGAGGTATTCTGGTTTATATATCCACACGACTGCCATGTAAACGGCTAAGAATTACCAGGACCTATAAGACACTGGAACCCCTCGCTGTGGAGATTAGAATTGGCACCACTGACATGATCGTTATAGGCATCTATCGTCCACCTAAATCGGTGTCCGGTAATTATCAACTACAACTGGAAGAAGAACTGAACGGCATTTGCACCTGGGCCTCCTTACGGAGGAACTTTGTCACTGTCATTGGTGATATCAATCTTGATAGACTAAGACCAGACAAAAATGAAGGAAAACTACTCTTGGATTTGGAAGTGGAACAAGAACTCACATGTCTTATTGATAAACCAACACGCACAGAGAAGAAAGGGTTAATACACACCTCTACCCTCATCGATGTGCTGTTAACAAACAAACCAGAGCGATTTAATTGCGGTGGTGTTTACTACCCATTACTTAGTGACCATGCCCTTATTTATGGGATCTTCAAGGAAAAACTTCAACGACACCCAAGTAAATTGATTAATTTTAGAAGCTACAAAAACTTTGATCATGAAAAGTTTACCCGGGACCTCTCTGAAGCGCCTTGGCATGTGGGAGAAGTTTTTGACGATTTGGAAGATCAAGTGTATTATTGGAACACTCTGATGACAAATATCACTGATGAGAATCTCCCTTTAAAAAAGATGAGGGTAAGAGCAAAAGATGTGCCATATATGACAACCAACTGGAAGAACGCTATCAGAGCTAAGAGAAGGGCATTAGCAACCTATCAGAAGGACAAATCCGACTCCAACTGGGATGAACTGCGTAAATGGCGTAATGAAGCTACCCGACAAAGGCGGATAGCAATCAAGTCTTATTGGAAGGGTAAATCTGATCATCTCAAGGATAACCCATCAGACTTTTACAGAACTTTTATGCCATTCTTAGGGTCAAATGCCCCTGCAAAAAGTCCCGAGTTTAATCTCAAAGTAGGTAATGAAATCGTCAAGGATCAAGAAAAGGTAGCTGAAACTCTGGCCGATTATTTTGCTTCAATTGCAGATGGCATCGGGGGAGAAAACGTTGAAAATTTAACGGAAACGGATTTCATCGACCACCAAAGTGTCTTAAAAATAGCACAGCTTTCAATTCAAAATGATGCTATAAGGCTAAACCCTCTTCAAAAAGCGCAAGTTCAACAAGTAATGGAGTCATTAAAAGTCAAGAAAGCGTCTGGCTGTGACTCCATTCCTCCATTTGCTCTAAAATTTGGAGCAGAGGGTATCGCTATTTCTCTCACTAATTTATTTAACAGATGCATAAGTGAGGGTAAATGGCCACAGTCATGGAAAAAGGGGGAATGGATACCAGTCTTCAAACGTGATGACCCACTACTAAAAGAGAATTATAGACCTGTCACTGTCCTCCCGGCTGTAGATAAGGTGTTTGAGCAGATTGTAGCTAGGCAACTTGTGGGGATGTTCGACCACCGTTTAGGACAAGCCTTGTCGGCCTATCGTAAGACTCATAGCTGCGAGACTACCCTTATTTATCTAATTGAACACTGGAGATTGGCTAGGGACAATAAACAGCTAGTGGGAATCTTATCAACGGATATGTCAAAGGCCTTCGACTCCATGCATCCTGCTCTGTTGCTGAGTAAACTCAGAGCATATGGCTTTGAAGAGAATCTCATCAATTTGTTACGCTCTTATTTATGTGATCGCTCCAACAGAGTGAAGCTGGCATCTCAAAAAAGTTCTTGGAAGCAAGTTAACCGAGGCTGCCCCCAGGGATCTGCGTTAGGACCGTTATTGTGGAATATTTTTCAAAATGACTTAGTCTATGAAATTGAGCAGAATCTAAGCATGTATGCTGATGACCATCAGCTCTTCGAAATCAGCGACAACGTTGCGATGATTAATAACAACCTTAATGCGAGCGCAACAAAAGCCTCTTTATGGTACGAGTCGAACTTACTTAAGGGGAACCTCTCGAAATACCATACCATGCTTATCAACAATAAACAGAGGGACAGCAGAGACGAGATAAGCATAAATGTACAAGGAACTGACATTGAATCTCTGGACAGTATTAAGTTATTAGGTGTAACTATTGACAACAAGCTTAATTTCAGTGAGCACATAAATATCACGTGCAAGAAAGCGAACCAGAGGATAGGTGTATTAATGAGACTCAAGAACTTAGTACCCACTGTTGCGAAACTACACCTTTTTAAGGCTGCAATTCTTCCGTATCTCACCTATTGCCATCTTACCTGGCATTTCTGCCGAGCAAGTGATAAGAGAAAACTCGAACGCACCCAGGAGAGGGGTTTGCGTGCAGTATTCAGAGATACCAAATCTAAATATGAGGTACTGCTAAAGAAAGCTAATTTAAAATCTCTGTACGAAAGAAGGTTGCAGGATATAGCTTGTTTGATGTTCAAAGTGAAGCATGATTTGTGCCCTCCAAACGTCAAAAATTTGTTCTCATTGAAAAGTTCCACTTACAACCTTAGAGGCGCAGATTTCCACATTCCCAGATTTAATACTGTCACCTATGGAAAACACTCGTTAAGATATATTGGACCTGTGCTGTGGAATCGACTCTCAACTAACTTAAAAAACTTACCGTCTCTACAATCTTTCAAAAGACAGATCACGTTAATCAACCTTTCACAGAAAATTGAACATGAATGTAAGAGCTGTGTGTTATGTAGCACGTAATCTACTTAGAATAACTTATTTTAGAATTGTTAGAATTATTGTAAATAATGTAGTTAAATTTTAGTCTCTTTTTATTATAAATATCAAATCTAGGTTTTTAACTTTTATAATTTATGTTATTAATTTTATGTGTCCCCTATTAGTAGAGGGTTTCGACCCTCAGCTAGACTGCATCGACACTTAAATAAAGTTATTGATTGATTGAAACAGAAAGCACTTAAAATTAATTTATCTTAACAACGTGTGAGTAAGCTTTGAACCTACCTGCCGCACTGACGTAACCAATTTTCGCCGGGTGAACTCTGACAATTTCCCTCCTTAGTTTGCAGCAGCATTTTCTACAGGGCTCTTGGAATGAGTTTTTCTGCATCTGGCACACTTGTTGCGGAACATTTTAAGCACACTTATTTTAGCTTGCTCGCTCGAATTAAGAGCGAAAACCTGTGAAAAATATGACTTTCCCGCCCCTAAAATACCTTCTGCTAAATATTTTTATGCCGATTCGAGGAAACGAATGACGCCTGAAACTGCCACATTTACCTGAAATTCAAGAACAAGTGATCGAGCAAAGACAACTGAAAATCGCCCCTTCGACCGCCATCTTTGTTTATACCATTTCAGTGGCGCGCGCATTAACAAGAATCTGGGTACGAGGGAAAAAATTGACCAATCAGGCAAAAGTCTCCTTTGTTAGCAAATTCAATAGATTCAATATCGGTCT